>JAEQBH010009797.1:0-36459 GCA_016808115.1 Tetrastigma voinierianum
AAGTTCTCAAACCGTCCGTTTATATTTTATTTGTTTTTATTTTTATTTTAATTTTTTTTATATTTGTTTTTGTTTTTTATTATATTAAAATTATTTTTTTCATAAAAATAAAAATATTATAGTACATAAATTATTTATTAAAAAAATATAATAATAATTATAATTATTTATATTAGAAGTATAAAAAAAAATAAAAAATTATTTTAAATATAATCGAGTGGAACATTGTATTGTTTTGAATCGTAGTTAAGTATTGGCCGTTAGTGCATTCTATGAAGCAGTTTTATTCTTTTTGGGTTATTGACTTTATTTTATATGAAACAGCACGTCGTTTCTAACTGAGGATTCGTAAAAATCTACGTCCGGCGATCGTTGTGTTTATCATTTGACTCGGAAAGAAATTTCAGCTTGTCTCGAATTCAACGAACTTTGCCGATCATGTTTGCTGAGGCCAATTTAGTGACGTGATCAGTTTAATATCTACGAGATCTAGAATTTTCTAGTTCCCTTTGGCATTTTTATAGCGATTTATTATTTTTGATAACGTTTGTTTTTTGAGAAATTAATTTTCTCGGGTTCTAAAAGTAACAATACGAACCGTTTGGTTGAAAATAAACCTAAACGTTAAAAGTTAAAATTAAGTCAGCACTGTCAAATGGAAGCGTCTGGGGCGAGGCAAAAATGTCCAGATAAGATTCTGCGAATCCCTACCGCTCTGATGTTAAAAAACAAACGACTTAATAATTAGTATTTATTAAATCTTATTGATATTAAAGCTCAAAAGGTTATATTATTCATTATTAAGTAAAAAAAACGAACCGCGCCCAGTAGAATTAGAAAGGCTTAACAACCTGAAGAGCTACGAAGTTGAAGGACTTGAAAATGTAAAGAGTAGTAGAATCTAAACAAGCAAATTTGGGAGAAAACAAAACATTAGGTCACGGCTGCATTAAGATGAGCGCTTAGAAAATCGATGTTACGGATGCGGTCGTGCTAGAAGGAAAACATAAACCAGCGGGACGGCTCACGGTAGAGGTTATGGAGGTGGGAAGTGTGTGGTATGGGTCTTGACCCCTTCTCAATGAGCGAGGGTCGGCCATCGGCTGCGATCCGCCTGGCCCGCGATGTGGTGAAACCCGTATTCCATATCAAAACTGAAGCAGGTACCACCTAGGCCGGGACCGGATGCCCATTTGTAGAAGTCAGAGTATGCTTCCGGTGGGCGCCGAAAGCGATCGATCTGCAGAGTTGATGGGTGAGCCAAATCTTGCATATGACAGTTCGCCTTGGAAGAATGGATAAGGCGAGGAAATACGTAAAGTATTTATCCACTGAATTTCTAGCTTCCAGATCAACTATTTCTCGAAAGATTAATCCTTGATAAGGAAGAATTAGTCTTTGATAAGGAAAAAGATTTCGTTCTAAAAAGGGAGATTCTTTTTCGGGCCAAAGGAGGGATTCTCAGGCCACCCTACACATAAATCGGGAGGATCTCACGATGGGAATATGCAATCAAATTTGTGTGAGCAGCCTTGTAGTGCCGTATTTTTGTTGAACACATTCGTTGGAAGTGATTGACCCAGCCTCTTGCTTGGATCGTCGCTTTCTGAGTTAAATTGTGATCTGTGTGGAAGTGAAGGCAGTCAAGGTAACAACAATTAGTGTTATGCATGGGAACCCAAACAAAGATCTACTTTGTTTGCAGGCTTGGCTTGATGATGAGCATTATGAGACGATCACGGAAGACCAATTCCTCCATTGGGTTAGGACATGGAGAAGCCAAGAAAGCAAGCGAAACGGATATGAAAGAGTTGCGAATTGAGGTGGCGCACATGAAGAATGACCGGTGCCAGCTTAATTTGAAATCGCGATCACGGAAAGGCATGAGATAACGTGCGATGTGCAAATTTAGATGCATGTGATAAAGGGGAAGGGGCGCTGTTCTGGCCCAGTCGATACCTGGCGGACGATGGCGAATCCTTACGTGACTCAATCCCATTAGATCTCTTTGTCGACAAAGAATATTTAGGAAACCTGAGGCGGATATGGCTCGAGAGATATCGCTCGCTTTTTACTTTGTTGATCTTTGTTAGTGGTGCGTCGTAGGGAAAGGAGAGAAGCTGACGAGAGATGAGTATCGAATGATTCTGGAAGCCCAGGGCAGTCGGTGCTGCCTTGGGCACGTTGCCGTGCATCGCGGGTGCCGCGGCTGGTCTGAGCGCCTTCTCGTCTGCGTGGCGACCCTCCCATTGACAGATGACGTGCTCTTTTTACCTTCAGGAGGCCGACCCACATCCTTGACCTCTGAGCCACACGGGTTTATCATTCCAACTTTCACCACGTTCGTGGCTCAGGTGATCCACCTGACCATATGCTTCTAATTATAACTTGACGATAACTCTGAATCATGCTGGCCCAGTTTATTATGTAAAATGTTCGACCCCGATTTGCGAGGATCGACATTGGCTTAGTTTCACAAGCTCGCTCTCTAATAAATTTATTCTACGAGACCATGGGCCATATTCATATGACGGTATCTCTGCTCGGTGTGACAAGAAGAAACATCGACTCATACAAACCATTTGAAGCAGAGGAAGAGAGTGATACAGCGGCTTCACAGGAGAGTTAAAAGCCGCGTCCCAGCAAATAGAGTGAAGTATAACTGGACACAATCCTCCAAAACTTTAGGAAGCTTTGGCTGCCATCTACTCCCTTTCCGATCACTATATTTAGATCCACTAGCAATGATGGAAGAATTATGCGAGCCGGGTTATTAATTACTTAATCTTTGGAAGGGAATGATATAAGATTAAAACTGGTATCATGATTACAAGCGATTGACGAAGGAAATAATTGATCTGAAACAGCCACTCAAATCTAAGGAGGTCAGCAGAATGGAAGCGATCCGTAATCAATCCTGAAGAAGAGCCCCCTGATTACCTCCTAGGCATCTTATGAGAGGCTGTTGCTCGTCATTCGTGACCTTCGGAGTTTAAAGTTTGTGGACCCTGCAATCCACGAGACCAGCGTGACTCCGCTTAAAAAGAAGAAAAGGTTTTAGTTTGGGAAAATCAGTCCCTAGGAGGAATGGTTTTATTTAGATTAAGCCACTTGCTTTTTATTTTATTTTATTGAAAGGAAAATTTGCATGAGAACAAAAACCTTTAATGACTCTAGTAGAGAAGAAGCAGTCCTAAGAGCATGAGTTGGGTCAAGGGGATCAGGTTACCTATTGGGAAGGTACCTCGTAGAGGTAGTACCTTTAAATAGGAACTTGGTCTCTACTAATTGAACAGGCGCATGGTAGCATGGGCGAAGATCCATTAACCACCTGGTTAGACGGACGGCATGAATCACATAAACTTTTAGGTGGCATCCGCTTGCCATTTAATCTCAGCAAAATATAACCATAGGCACATACAGGTCCTGCCATGCACTTCCAGTCAATAAGCACAACGAAACATGTATGGAAAACTGGCACCAAGTATTAGCGTAGATTGTATCGATATTCGGCACATACTTGTGGTCCACAGCCATCTTGTTGCAGGAAAGTTAGTCACATATTTCAAGCATACAACAATCTCTCAAAATACAAATATCCAAAAGCAAGGGGCTATGAAATATCATTCTTTGCTCTACACCACCATGCAACTAAACATGCCAAATTCATCACGAAGAATCGGCCTCGACAAAAGCGCTCTGAGCTACTGGTGTAACTAACCATCTTTGACCTGATCCATTATTCTTATGAATCCTAAATGGACCCGCTAACCATTGGAGCTGGCTGGAGCCCTGAGCTAACAACGATCGGGAATGAATGGGCTTGAATACAAAGGTCATGTGGGGCTCGATTAAATTGAAGTCGGACTACCCACTGAAAAACTGGGTAGGCTAGATGATCAGGTTCCCCGATGTAATTGGTTGAGAACAAATCTAAAATTTTGTCATATAACATTTCTCATAGAGTAAGAAACCTAAAAAAACAGCGATGCATGATTACGAGTCCCTAGATGAGGGAGAAGCCCCAGGCAGCTATTGTCTGGGTTTCCTAGCGATCGTCAGGTTGAGAACGAATCTCAATTTTGTCGGAAGATTCCTCACAGGAAGTAAAAACCTAAAAAGCGAACAAGATTCAACTCTGATGAGTGAACCGATCCAAACAAGACAAAGTACCCTATTGCTATCACTAGAAAAAACCTAATAAACTTGAGTTGATCCATTTTCCAGCCCAGTTGGTAGATTTAAATCCCTCAGAATTTTGTTAGGCGTTTCTTCACAGTAAGGAACCTAAAAAAAGTAACGGTGTATGATTCTGACTCTGGATGAGTTAAAACCGACCCAAACAAAGCCAAGTTCTTTAAAACGAGGCTGCAAACATTAGAGACAAAGACAATCGACACATCTAAAGAAGCGAGGAGAAGCATCGTTCATACGTAGGATATTAAATTTGCTCTTTCCCCCTTGGTCTTCTTTCTTTTCTACCCACTGACCTTGAATATCACCTCTATTAAAACTTCAGGAAATCCCTTCACAAATTAGATGGACCCTCGAGCTTCGGATCCATCATTCTCTTTTCTTTTCTTTTTCTTCCTCCTCCCCTTTCTCTCTCTTATCTCCCTTGCCCTTCTCCACAGTTTTTTGCTTGTATTTCTCCTCTTTAACCCTTCACAGTCCACACACCTTTAGTCAAGAACTCCCCTATCGTCTGGACCCTAACTCCATAAACACTCTTCTATTCACGAGGTTAGCGGTGACCATTAACTGTTTGCTTAACCACCAAGAATCAAATGGACTCAAGGTACGGTTCTGGCAACCCGTAGATGGCTCGAAGCTAGACCGAGCCATGCCCCCCGGGGTGATGGATCTTATAGGCCCAAACGAAAGTATTAGGATTGGGCTCCAAAATCAGTGCTCCATACAGAGATTGACGATGATCATTTGAATTGGTTTCTGGTAGTTGAGTTAGTTGAAAAAAACTAAATTTTGATAGAATATTTCTTGCAGAAGAATAAAGTGAAAAACAAAAGCGGCGTGCGATTCCGAGTTCACATGAGGGAGATATTACCAAAACCAGCTCGGGTGCTCCGAATTTGAACCTTCTCCAATAACGAACTTCAACTTAAATCCGTCCAGGAACCGTATAGCGTTTATTTGTCGTCAGGTTGATAAAATTCTAAAAAATTTAGAGAATTCCCTCGTTGACCAAAACATTGCATATGACCAAAACAAGCTCGGGTGCTCCTTATTGGAGGAACTGCTCCTATGAACTCGGTGGTGAGAAATTTTGGGAGGCTTTGCTTCTTCTATGGCACGATGAATGAAAGGGAGATGGGAATGGCGGCCTCCCGAATGAACCACACCTCTCACCATCTTGAACTGGGTGTATAGCCACAGCACCCGAGGCTCGAAAACCGATTAAGCCGCAAGGGGGCTGGGCGAAGTGACATATAAGCGACTAGGTAAAGGTGGCACCCTGAGATCAGCTCTGAGTGTGAGAATAAAATTGAGGTTGTGGCTTGCCCAGAATCCAAGGATCCTTTAGAAACACAAATCTTTGTGGTGGGGTATATCACAAGATCATGAGCCTGTAGGCAAACGAATCCTACGAAGTCTATAAAGTTCTTAGTGGAAAATTGTCAAAGTGGGGCACCTAAGAGTATATCGGAAAATTGACCAGGGCCAAGACCAGACAAGATGCAAATGAAGTCGCAGTGACACCGTATTATGATCTAGTCGACCATAACTATATACTAGGCAGTCAAATCGACTACTAGTATCAATCAACCAATAGAAGAAACTCTTGAGAGCAGCCACACTATTAAGGCTAGGAGTGAGCGCCATCACCACCACAGGATCATATTGTAGAAGGCGAGCTAATGGATGGCCCCCGCCTCCTTTCCTTCGGTCAACCTTAGGGTCATTGTGCCCCACCATGATGAGCTAGTGCTCACTCTCTGTATTAATGGTTTTGATGTACACAAGGTATTGGAGGACCCTGGCAGTGCGACAGATTTATTACAACTACCATCCTTCAAGCAGATGAAGCTTTCTGCGGAAATCGTTAGACTTGAGTAAGGCCGTCTCCCGGAAGGCTTCCAGCGGGGTGACCTCTTAGTAACATTGCTTAGGATGTCGCATCCTTGTCACAGCGGAATAGTCATAAACAAATTCTGTTCTCCTTATATCGGAGATTTGGGGCCTTACAAGCGCCATAGTGGGATTGGACTTAGTGCCTTGATTAAGCTATCCCCTCGACCTACCCATCAAGCAGTCATCTATTTGGCTAACAACCCCAGGCAAGTTGACCTTTTATTGTCGGCCTCTTTGCACATGGTAGTGTTATCCAGTGTCTATGCAAGTCTTTTAAAAGAGGTAGAGCAGTTCTAATCCCCCTTAAGATCACGCATATGTAATCACGAGTTGCTATCGGATCGAGCGAGGAAGAAGAGAGAAGGACCCATTGGCTATGGATCCCCTTGAAATAGTAGTGTTGGATGGGCCGGAGAAGTTCACATACGTCAGTACTCTCTTGTCCAGTGAAGAAAGGGAGTAGATACAAGGCGTATTATTAAAAAACCTAGACGTGTTCGCCTGGAGTCACTCAAATATGGTTGAAATCGACAGATTATTGTCTCCCACAATGAATATTGTCCACACTGACGAACTCGTAAAGCCAAAGAGTACAGGCGTTTTTCCACCCACGAAGCCGCCGCCAGATCATTCCGGATAAGTAAACGACCTTAGCGAGGCCGGTTTTATCTCAAAAATAAAAACTTCGAAGAGGCGATAAGTGGAAGTATGTAGCAGACCTCAACGAAGCATACGAAGGATAGCTTCCCCTACCGTATAGACTTCGTTGGCGTTGATGCCTTAGCCGAGCCACGAGATCATCTGTTTTTGGGCGCTTTCTCTTAGATACCCACGCAAGATTCCGATACCCTCTTCGTATAAAAGCTATTGGCCTTCATTACACGCGGCGGGTTATCTTTGTATAATGCCAATGCGCACGGCGAAAAGCGTTGGAGCGACTTATCAAAGGCTGGTAGCAAGATATTTCAACGTTATTAAGCCCAAGACCATGGAGGTTTATACGATGATATGCTTTTATATAAGTCGAAGAAACGCCTACCGCCAGGGCATCTACGAGAAACCTTTGAATGGTTGCTTGAAGGTCGACATGAAACTAAACCCTTTGAAATGTATTCGAGTCAGTTCGAGCAAGTTTTTAGGCTTTATGGTAACCCATAGAGGAATAGAGGCCAATCCTGTCTAGCTTAAGGTGGTAATGGACTCGGCTCCTACCACCTAAAAGGAGTGATAGGTGGCGGCGGCGCTGGCGCCTAAGACGATTATATCACTGTTCTACGGACCGGTTGGGTTATTTTATGACCACAGAAGAGCCAAGCAGGCGAATTGGAATGAGAAATGAGATCGGGGCTTTGGTGGCAGTGTGATGCCTCAGGGGCCACGATCTAACTAGCCCCCCGGAGACAAGGGGCACACTCTATTTTTACCTAGCAGTGTCAGTCTCGTAAGGCGCAGCTTTGTTAAAGGCAAGAAAATTATGAAAACAAAAGATGATATTCTTCATAAGAAAATCCTTGGTAGAAATGAAGCTTGATATGCAAATGCAGACGGCGTGACCTAAATGTGGCGACCCAGCTCGCCTACTTTCGGGCACACCCTATAGATCGATGTTGACCAATCTCCCTCTATGAGCACTATACAAGCATCGGGAGGATGATATGACAATCGTACTTCTAAAGTGAGTTTGGTATTTTAGTATAAGCCCTCTTGACATTGAGAGAAGGCGGTGTTGGTAGTTTCTGACGGAATTACCACTATTTGATGTGGTTTAGGATCTTGTGATGGTTAGTGGATCAACAATGTGGGTGAAGCTTCTCACCAAATAGGAGTTGAGATTAGAAACTGTCACTCCCTTACTGCTGGGCGAGAAGAGGGCGCGACAGGATTGAGACTCCTTTACAGCTTTTCGGCATTGGTAGGCCCATTTGATAAACAAATCCATATATCATAATAAAACTTTATAAAACTACCACGTAGTAATTAATTATTTAAAATATCTTGTATATATACATGCAAGTCATTAGCATGCTTACACAAACTCCTATTACAAAACTTTGCATTTACATTCTAAACGAATAAAGAACCCACATCGAATTTGGACTCCTGTGCTTGTGTTGCCTTGCGAATCTTGGAGATGCCTCAGATATCCTCTTTAGTACCTACTAGAAACAGCAGAGTACTAAGCATAGCAGTAGGAAGCAGAATGCAGAGATATGACCACTTGGTAGTCCATAATTACATGATACATGTAACGCAACACATATGTCTTCGAGTTTACGTATAAAGCGATTCTATAATAGAGTTTTCATATAACGCAATTCTTATAAGCAGATTGCATATCTCGTAGGAGTTCGAACATAGATCTTGTCTGAGGAAGGTACGTGGGTACATTCTGAGAACATAAACGATTTATTATGCTTTATTCTTGTTCATTATTGATTCTTATCATATAAATGTTTGTACCATGTGTGGTAACAATGAATGAGGACCTGACCACGATAGGTACGAAGGTACGGTACAATACGAATAGAGATGTGCTGCCATGTCAGGCGTCGTAGCACAATGCGGGGTGTCGTCGTCTTTGAGCGAGGCGTGCACCTTGCGTAATAGAAGTGCTGTATGACACTGAAGTAAAATTAACCGTTGCATTTGAGCGGAGGCATGCTGCCCGTCTTGGTGTTGGCATAATGGAATTAGCGTCGCGATGACGAGACATGCTATTCATTCTATCGGAGTCTCACGTGACGTACAATTCATCTCCTTCCCGAGCATTATATTGTTCTTAGACATTAGTAAATGAGGCGAAACAATGCATGATGACAAGATCGGCCGCCTTGGCGGCGAGTTCAAAGCATTTTTCATAATATAACTTTTATACTTATACGAGGACCCTTTCATTCTTAGGATCCTCTATTAATCAATTTTATTACTAAATTATCTCATTGGAAGTCGAACGAAATGCTGATTCGAGTGCTTGAAGAAAGAACAAAAGTGGAGCCATTTGTGGCAGGCGTAGTAGTGCTATGCCTGGGCTATAGAGGTTAGCCTAGTGTGCGGTACTATGCCTTGCATAGCGAGGGAAGCTTCTCGGAAGGGTCTGAGATTGGGTTTGCCTGGCGTGGACCATACCGCCTGAGTGAGCTCTATGCCTAGGCTTGCACCTGGCGTAGAGAGTGTGACGAGAGAAATAGAAATGACAAGTTTTTGCTGTTTTTCTTGGAAATATTTTAGCAAATCAAACCATTTAAAACAAAACACACAAAAACTAACCTTGACAAAATACATGTATTGAAGGGTTAGGAGTTTTCCTAACCAAACTTAGACAAGTATTTTCAAACATGAGTTCCATACAGTTATACAAAGAGATATTCCAAACATAGGTTTTAGAGCACAGATTTTCTTTTCTTCTCTTCTTCTTCCTTCTTCTTTTCTCTTATTCTCTTACTCTCTTATTCTCTTCTCTCTTTCCTTTTCCCACCTGAAGCCACAGCCTTTCACACGAATGAGATATTTTGGTCTCATCATAAAAACCGTATTTGGCCTTATCCTCTTTTGGTTTAAAATTTTCCCTGCCATTTTAGTCCACCGATTTTATTCCATTTACATCTGATTTATCTAGAGATTCTGCCTATAACATATCATCTTCTTGTGTTACATGACCTTTAGGTCCCTCATTTTACAAATTACCAATTTAACTAGTGTAAATTTTTGAAAAATACAACTTTTCTTTATATTATCTGCTAAACATGTAATAAACTACTAGGAGTATAATTTAGGAATGTCTAAACTTAGAGGCTTAAAGCTCAGTGGGGAAGAAGCGGAGACGGAGAATTATGCAACTAGAGCTTAAGAGCGTCCGATAATGGGAGGTATAGTATGGAAAGCCCGATCTTGAGCAAAGTTAGTCTCTCTCGATCGATTTCATCGGAAGAAACTCCTTATATGCACCGACTCTCATTAGTAGTAGATGATAAGCGGAGGATGACCACGAGACCAGCGTATGACCAGGGTATATGGGCATGGATTAAGCAAAGACTAGAAATTTCACGGTTGAAGCAGCATGCTTCGAGGACTCACAATGAAAGACGGGCAGCTTTAGCGTGATGTCGCATCCATCGACCAAAGAAAGCGTATTCCTCCTAATCTACTACCAGACGACATCATATCTACCACGGTCCGGAAGTAAGTGAGATAGATAAAACAGCCCACTTCTTGGTGACTCCATATTGCAGTGGCCCAGGCTCGGAAGGCTGTAGAGATAATAGAATTTAAAGCCCCTGAGTCTAGGTCGAGGCCCAGTGCTTGATTTTCGTAGTAAATGGTTAGTTATAAACTGGTCTACAGACGGGTCCTATACTTAAGTATCTCACACTTTCGGAAGGATAATACATACTAAGCGGAACTTCATGGGGGTATCGGAAGCTCATCCAGGGTGGTAGGACTTTTGGCTCCACAGGGCCCATACACAAAGGGTGTAAGCTATGAAGGAAATGACCTTGACCTTCGCCTATATTATTAAAAGTGAGATCGTTGCGAATGTGACTCCATGTCGAGGATGCATTTCAGACCTAGTTGCCATTACAAGCCCGCAGCCTGCTTTGCAGTGGGGAATCGATAGTTGGATACTACACCTGGCCAGCTCGGAAAAGTTATTTGTTGGTTGCCACTCTCACTACTTTAACAAATGGATAGAAGTGAAGCCTTGCCTCATTCTAAAAACGAGGCGCCACAATTTGTGGAAGAATGTAAATCTGTCGGTTCGAATACCTCGATCCCGATCATAACAAATAATGATTTGTAGTTTGGCAATAAGTATATATAAACTTCTGTGAAATTTGAAAATCGAAAACTTGTACTCAACCTCGCGATACCCTTACAGAACAATGGCGGCGTATGCATCAAGCAGCTCTATATGGCTTTGAAAAAGCGTCGCGTGCTAGGGGAAAATGGAGTGGGCCAATTTGCGGGGAGTCCTTTGGAGCTATAGATAACCAATAGAATTAATTTAGATATCACCATTTTCCCTCACTTATAATATGGAAGCCATTATTCCTCACAATCGAGATGTATGCTTGAACTAGGTTCCCTGGAAATAATGCTGAAGGCCATCTCTACAAGGACTAGATATGAATGGAAATGGGAAGCAATCGTTATCGTATAGCATCTTACCAACAAAGGACAACAAACTTATCTGACGGGCATATTATAAAGCGCATGCATTCAAACTAGAGATCTAGTTTTGAAAAGTCTTTGAAAATACGTTTATTGATTTGGCAAATTCCAATCAAATTGGGAGGGGCCATACGTGATCGTAAGAGTAAGGCCAACCGGGTCGTACACATTAAATAAACTAGGCGGGCATGGGGTACATAATAATGCTTGGAA
Organism: Tetrastigma voinierianum; assembly: GCA_016808115.1. Lineage (NCBI taxonomy): Eukaryota > Viridiplantae > Streptophyta > Magnoliopsida > Vitales > Vitaceae > Tetrastigma > Tetrastigma voinierianum. The sequence goes on from JAEQBH010009797.1 coordinate 11,473, forward strand.
TGCTATACCTTAAAGTGGCCTCCCGGTAAAATTTCCTTAGAGGTTATCTGATAAAATTTCCCTTTAGAATATTTTCTTTCAAATCTTTAGAATATTGCAATCATGTGTTCTTTAAAAGGTGGTGTACACTTCAATTTTGAGTAGCCTTTCATAAGACCCCGGACTTGTGGCTCTAAACTCTTTGCCACTTCGAAAGACCGGACTTATGGCTCTAAACTCTTTACCACTTTCAAAAGACGACCATACTTGTGGCTCTAAGCCTGCTGGCACTTTCAGAAGACTAGACTTGTGGCTCTAAGCATGCTAGCACTTTCAAAATACCAGACTTGTGGCTTTAAGCTTACTGGCACTTTCATAGACCGGACTTGTAGTACAAGCCTGTGGCACTTTCACCAAAGACAGGACTTGTGGCTCTTAAAGCTTCTTGGCCTTCATAAGACTAGACTTGTAACTCTAAGCTGCGCCTTACATAAAACTAGACTTGTGGCTCTAAGCATGCTGACACTTTCAAAAGACCAAATGTGACTTTCGCCTGCGCCTCAAAGTCGAATGTCTGTCTTTAAGCTGACACTTTGAAGAAGAGGCCCAGGATGTAGTTTCTCGCTACGGCACTTTCAAAGGCCGGGCTTGAGGCTTTAAGCTGCTAGTAGGCTCTTAACTATCTGGGTCTAACTCGATATTTATACTGACGGCGACTAACCTAACTAAAGCTTTGTGGAAGCGCTCTCAATAACAAATAAGTTGAGATTAAGTCTTGATAGGCGTTAAATTAGAAACAAAGCGTGGAAAAGCCAAAAATGGTATTTTATTAAAAGTACTAAAGTCGAAAAGTACTAAATTTGGCGGCCAGGAACAGGCCCTTACAAAAAAGAGGAAGAATAGAGTTGGGAGTCAGCCATAGTCCTCGGTGGGAGTGTTCTTCCCAGGTTCCTGGATCGCCTCCTTTCGATCATTTCCAGGCGCGCGCCTCGATGGCGGTTGGGGCGGGTACGGTTCGCGAAGAACAGGAGACGCGAGGCGAAGTCGGGCATGCGTATGGGGACCTTTAGGTCCCCACAGATGTTGTGTAGCGCACACTTGTGATCGTACACAAAGTCACCTCGAGGCTTTTGGGTAGTCATCCTCCATGCCTCCTTATCCTTTCGACATTGAAGAGCCGGACCTCATCAGCCAGCTACCCGATTTCGATCGGAGACGATGGCAACCTCTGGGTGGCGATCTCCGCTTGATACCTTTGGTTTCCGCCAGCGTGCCTTCGGCTTCTGACGTGAGGCGGTCGACGACTTGAGCTTCCTCCTTAGCCTTGTCCCTCTCCTCCTCGGTGCCCTTCATCTTCTTTGTGCCCTTCCTGGCCTTCCATTCCCAATGTTGGACGAGACTTGGCATATCATGATTTCTTCACAAGCGATGTTTAAATGGCCGTGGGCATGACGTAGCTTTCCGCACCGTCGATCGGTAGTAAAGCTCCTTATCTTTACTTGTACCATATTTGGATGGCACATTGAAGGCTTGCAAAAAAAAAAAAAAGAGTCAAAGGACATCTAACATGGAAACCAATATTCAAAGCGGTAGAAGTTTAGCCATTTTAGTTCAATGGAAACATTGAAGTCAGTGGTTGGGAATCATCCATCTTTGTACAGTTGGAAGACTTTTATATCAAGTTGGGAAAGGGGGATAGAGTGCTCTATGTGCGAGCCACCATGAGCACTCTAGGAGAAGAGTGGGGTAGAGATCGTGACATATCTTGTGGGAGGTCCCTGGTTGAAGGAGGAGACCGCCGATCGATGTCGATTAAGGCGACCTTTGGACTGAGGACCCGGTCGTCACGGATGGATGGTCAGTTCCATTCGTGGCGTAAACTCATCACCAACTAGTAGACCATCCTTGCCCTGCGGGTAAAGCCGCCAGTGATCTGGCGAGAAGAGCTGGTCGAAATCCGCCTCTAAAGGCCTCCCTCGAGACTTGAGTACTGCGTTGGGAGATCGCCGATTTGAGCTTAGTCTCGGGTGTTGCGGAGGGCCACCGTCGAAGGCGCGTTCGGAGCCTCTGAGTGTCGTACTTGGCGATGGGGCTTGTTCAAAGAATCGACAATTGCATTGGGCTTAGATCCCTCCTTTTCGTGTCAAATAGTCTTGGCGTTTACCATTGGATCCTCGGGCGGGGTAGCTCCCGCCCGGCGTTATCGCTCGCTTTACGACCCGCGCGACAAAGCGGCGGTGGGCTGACATTTCAACCTCCTTTCTTTACTTAGATTAGCTGGCGCCGGATTCGTCCGATCCACGTGAACCCCTCAAGCCCTACGCCCACCAGCCTTTACCCGACCTTCTTCTTGCTTTCTCTTAGCAGCTTGAGGTAGGTTTGGGATCTTTGTGCGAGACGGTAAGCGATCTAACTACACAAATATTTTAGAATTACAAATTAGCTTGCGAAGAGCCCCGTATTAAGCTTAGAGATCCGAGAGAGCGAAATTACTCACCCTCGATAAGTTCATTGGGCGTGGGCGAGGAAGAGGCCAGCGCATGTATGAGAGGAAAGAGCGCGCCTGGCTCGACAGTTTCTCTGGGGCCAGAAGGAAAGCTTGTAGTTTGCTTCCTCTCTATGAACTCGGGAGGAAAATTTGACGTCACGGTTGAAGCTTTTTCATACTATAGTTGACTTGGCCGACCCTCGTATACACTTGTCACGAATCATGGCAGAACATGTTAATAGAAGACCGACCAGGACAAATATGACCACGTAAAAACTAAAATAGACACAGGAATGGAGGATTGATTCATATCAAAGGCCTTATGAAGTGAATCCGCGTACCATGGGCCCTTAACTAAAAACCCCTTTAGCCTCATTTTTTTTGGGAATTAAGAACGATTACAAATTAATTTTGGGGACTATGGGCTAACATAGACATGGCCCCCGGTCCAGAAGCTTTGAAATTATGATGAAGCAGTATCCACCGGTGGATGTCCATTTGGTAGAGTTGACTACTCTGACCCATTAGAATTTGAAAAACATTCGGATGTACGAGTGCAGGAGGTGCCCGGGTAAAGTGTAGAAATTGTTTCACCAACTATGAGACAGGGAAGAAAAGCCCTACAGCGAATTGCTCCCAGGTGAAGTAGATGGTGCTATCTGCCTCCTCTACAGACAGGAATTATCGAGTCGTGACATCAGTGATTTCAGCGGGAACACATTAGTAATCTCGAGTCCTCTGAAGACATAACAACAACTAGATTGCTTACGGTAGGCGTTTCTGAGAGTCAACCTTCCATTGCTAGAGAGACCTCTTAGTAACCTTACCATTCTCTGACAAACAAAAGAAAAGGGTGACTCAGGTCCATTCACACCCCAAGAAGGTTTACAGTACCTTGTATAAAAACACCAACTTCACACCCCCTACAGGAAACCCATGTGACCAGTAAAATCCGAGGTGGGAGTATCGATAGCAAATCATGAGCCCTAACGATATAGTAGAGCACACCTCAGAGCAAACCCCGAAACCCTCCCCAGGCCAGAGAGATGCTGAATGCAAAGAAGCAAGCGTAAACGCCACGTCTGATAAAGATGGAGGTAACACTTACAAGAAGGAAGAGAGTAAAAGAACTCACGGAAAGTTAGAAAATGATCTTGATGAATTCCTTTAGGAGAGAAAGTTTGTAGAGGCCCAAAGTCTTTGGGCAAAGACTTTTATTATGAAGTAAAAGCCTCTTTATATCCTACCCTTATATATAGAATGAAGACCTTGGACCGGCACATTGAATGTGTCGTTAGACCGGTTAATAGTGTCAGGGAGGCAGCGCATCCGTAGCAAGTATTCAAAGTACCCACATGGGTAAATCCAATATATGATCAATTCCGCAAAATGGAAACATAAACTTTCTGATAAAGAAACATAAACTTTTATTGCAGGAAAGAGGATCTCGTGAATTCAAAAGAAAAAAGAAAAAGAAAAAAGAAAAAAAAATTAGGCTTGTACAAATAATACGAAGTTATATCTATAAATCTGTGTTAATCATTAGTTACATAATACCAAGGTTATATGTATCTTATAAATCATGCTTGGCGTAATTAGATCCTTGATGATATATATCTGGCCAGAGCCATATTTAGGCCATTATAGAAAAGATGGAAAGAAAAGAAAGTGGAACTTAGAATTATTACTTTAAATCCATTACAAATCCCCAGCGAGGCACCTTTCTTAGGCTCCTCCCGCTCACGATGCACGGGCGGCTGCGTCGCTGGGAGATACGCAGGCGGGGCACCTAGGGCTGCAAAGCGCTTTAGCCGGGCATCTGATTTGGAATCTTTGGTTGGTCTCACGGATGTTGTGTTTGAACACACAACATCATAGCTAGAAGGTGAAAGACAACTTTGCGATCTTAATTGTGGCCTTCCTCTGCCAGGCTCCTTATCCTTATCGATTCCACAGCGAGAGGAAAAATCGCAACAAGTGAAAGACTTTGTGGATAAACCTTTTCGAAGTCGGACCCACTATGTCTTAGGAGTGGAACATCAACGAGGTGCATTAAGCCATGAACACCATGCGCCCTTGAGACACATTTGGAGCCATGTGTGCTACTCACGTGCTTTATGATCGAACACGCTTCACCTTCTGGCGCATTTGATGTGCGCCTTAATCGTTCCAACTTTCCATGCTCAAGGTGAAGAACACAGTATTTTCCCCAATTGGAAAAAGCACAAAATACCAGCCAAGAAAGAGGCATTGATCTGTAGGTGTTAAACATTTTCGTGGAGAGAGGAGGGAGGGGAAGAAAGAAGCACCTTGTTTGCAACCGCTCAACTTTGTGATCGCTGACCCACAATGTAAGAGTGACTTTAAGCCCTTATTCCATATCAAACTAGTGACACTCTACTGGGCGGGACCGGGATGCTCGTTTGGCGAAGTCAGAGTATCCTCACAGGAGGGTGACCTCAGTGACCGATCTGGAGTTGTGGGTCATTGATCATATGACATGTGAGTTAATTTAGTGGGCGAGATGGATCAAAGGTGGGAATCTGCAAAATGTATTTATCCTCGAGATTTCCTAACTTCAGATCCCTTACTTCTCGCCAAGATTAATTAGCGTAAGGAAAGAATTGAGTGCTTTTTGATAAGGAAAAATATATTTCCTCCTAAAAGGGAGTTCTTTTAGAAGAGAAAAAGGAGGGATTCTCGAACCATACTCTCGTCGGGAGGGATCTCTGTGAGGGAGAATTGTGCGATCGTTGTGTGAACTTTGTAACCATATATAAGGTATTTTCTTGGGCTTAATCGTCTTGAAGGCGGCCGGTCCGCAATCGTCAGGATTACCCTTTTTGTAGGTTCATATTGCACCGCACCAGTGCCTCGGAGGTAGATGAAGGTAACAACAGAAGTTTCCAAATTGGATGATGAATATTGGTGGGTTGAGTGGCGACCTAATCTCACAACAATTGATGAGAAAAATTTCAGATGCAAGACTCTACTGTGCTTTATTCGACTCCCTCACATGGCTCTTTAAGAAAACTGCATCATCCGGCAATGAACACAGAACATGGAGGTATTCGTCGAACGACTATCTGACGTCTTCCTGTCTCTTTAGGAACTCCAGCAGTGTTCAGAATGCCAAGGAGAATTGAAGGAACTAACACATACATCATTCTATTTTCCTTGTCTTACACAATCGAGGATCGAATATTGAGATAACTGACATCCTTGGGGTGCATTCATCTCCATGTTCTTTTTCATATGAATCAAGACTTGTAGGTAACAGCATCCGCCAGAGTACATTCATCTCTTCTTTCAAATTAGACATCGAACAGGACCACAACTTGCTTCCTTGGAACTTCATTCATCTCCTCTTTTTACAATTAGAAATCAATTATTGTCTTAACTTGGCATCCATGGGTGCATTCATCTCTTCTTTTTCTGAGTTACCATCTCCCATTCCTGTAAGCTGACATCAACCTACTGCCTCATCTCCTCTTCTTGCGACTAGATATCGAGTCTTGCCATGGTTGGCATCCTTGGAACTGCATTCATATCTCTTCTTTCTGAATTTAAGATCTCCCATTGCCGCCAGCTGGCATTCTTTACAAGTAGTATCTCCATTTACCTTGTCTTAAGACACTAGGATTGCATCAGTGAGAGAAGATACTAAGGCAGTTAATGTTATCTGCTTCTTCATTGGAGCCTCTCTTTCTATTTCCATCATGAGATGATTTGATGTCTCTCCCAGAAGAAGATGAAACTCCACGCCAACATGTTTCCCTCTCAAACTCTCAAGGGTGGAAGCTTCCCTATCGTTTGGCAATATTACCCACACTGGATAGAGCAGCCTCACCTAGCTCACTCACCCTCAAATTGGTTCTTTCCCTCGATTTAAATCATTGCAGAAGAATTAAGTTCTCTTGGATTCCTCCATGCAGAGTCTCTCAATTATGAGGACTGTTCTGATGGCGTACCAGATTGCATAAACAGTCTCTCCTCCTCAAAAACACCTTGAAATCAGCGAATGCCTGAATTGAAATCACTACCAGAGGGATTCGTTCCCTCCTTGTAGAGCCTCTAGAATATTCATTTGTGCATACTTATCTAGAAAGATGCCAAAGGGAGAAAGGTGAAGATTGGCCCAAGTTGCTCATGTCATAGACATTACTATTGATGGAGGTTTGATGCAGAGAAGCCGTCACAGGTCCCGGCTTCTTTTTCATTCTTATATATCTTGGTTTTTTATTCTTTTTATAATGCAATATCATGTGCTAACATGGATTCTATTTAGGTGATGGAAAAGTTGATCATATTGGCATTTAAAGGAAGCACAATTTATTTCTGTTATTATTTATTGGCACCTTATTTATTCGATGAAATGTAAAGAAAGAATGGAAATTTTTCTCTTTGTAATTATTAATGATGGTATGAAGTAAAATTGAAGATTGACCAATTTAGTTACACTATTTATACAAATTCACTTGCATTTCTTATTCCCAGCATAAGAATTTGTGATTTTTGTCCATGATTTCTCATATTTAAAAATTCAGATACACTAGATGGCCAATGTAGAAAGGGTTTTACTTCTTTTCAGTTCAGTTTTACCAGTCTAACATGATCGATAAGCTTCATCATCATTTATTTTGATACTGATTAGTGAAATTCTCCAGCTTTAAAAATTTGGCTTTTTAATTGTCATATTACAAACAGAGCCGAAACTAGAATAAGCTTGGCTTTTTTAATTATCATATTACTAACAGGCTTTGAATTATTGTTTATGTTGTTTTGTAATTGTTCGATGAAATGCTTAAAAGAGTGAGTGGGTAATGGAGGCTTCAATCCACTATCTTGTCCATTTCTTGAGCTTCAATTTTCAATAAAGTCATTACCAATATGTTTGGTGAACTGCTTAGATCAATAAGTTTGAGAATTTGCATCTTCAGAAGTCTTGTAAGAATTAAAGGCCATTAAATGGTATTGAAGGACAAACTAATGATAATGCTTTAGGGTCCACATTGTTTTCAGTTCTGTGTAAAAATGATGATGGTAGTGCTTGGACCTAACTGATGTTAATGGTCAATCATAATTCCTTTTTTTAATTCAAGCATAACATCTACATTGTGCTTCACTTTATAAATCAATGTTTTCTTCATATTTTTAGTAAGCTTCATTTTTTATTATTTACTACCAAACTGTTTGATAGTATGATAAGTTTTGAAGAGGTCACTAAGTTTGAAAGGTTGGCTTTTTTAAATCAATGTATACAGTTAGAGGAAGTCATTAAATTTAGAAGCACATTGGGCAGATTTAACGCATTCTATGTTACTCAATTTTTTGATCCCTTTGAATTCATGTGTCATCCATAATAATTTTTGAGAACAACTTACTCAATTTAGTAAAATATAATTTTGAGAACTTAACACCAATTCAGTTAAATATAATGTGTGAGAACTTACATTTAAGAGATAAATGTATATGGGTTCTTGATAGTTAGAGCATATGGAAAGGGAGCTCAGTTTAATTGTTTTTCTTTTAACTTCATCATTCTCCTAAACACAAATTCCTTCATCTTTTTATGCTTTTGTTTGTTCTCACATGTAGTACCTCTGTGAGGAGCACGTATAATAGTGTGAATCATAGAAAATTTAGTTCCCCACTTTTTGCCCCATTTCTTGAGCAGAGAACTAGATAGTCTGAAATTCACCGAAAATAATGAAGTAATGACTTTCTTCATGTTCATGTTCTATAAGATGTTTGAGATTGAATGGGGCTGATGCCACAAGAGCTGTTGAGGATAGAACTTTTGAGCTGAATTTGATTAGAGTTTAAAATTGTAGATGAAACTTTTTGAGCAGCGTGAAGAATTATGCTAGAATTTGTGATAGAACCGGAAATAGGCAATAAGGAAAATTTGTAATTTACAACTAATAAATCACTAAACCAGTTTGATTGTCTCTTTCTTGAAATTTTTTGTAGAGTGGTTGAGAACATGTCTGTGATGAGAAGCTGGAATAATATAATATTTGGACATTAATGTAACTATTTTTATAATCGTAGATTAGGCCATCGTACACCTCCAACTAGTCCCCATGCGATGCGGGAGTGTGGCCAGGAATTAAGCGTAGGTAAGCTTTATGACTCAAACTAGTGATTATTGGCGAGCAAACTTAAAGCCTGACCAACTGAGGATATCAATGTAACTTATAATGAGATATATGTTTGAATTCTCATGTAATAGTTGTTCTTGTTTTTTTAGTTTTTTACCTTTCATGTTATTGACTAGAATGGTTTAGACCCTGACAATTTTACCATCTGAAAAAAATTTGAAGTCTCAAACTTTCTGCCAAACCAGTGAAGGGTATTTGCTGATCGATATAGATATATCTTGTGCATCTTTCTTTTGTTTTTCTTCCTCCCCATTTCCCTCCATGTTCCCCTCCTTTTTGTCTCACTATCCTCCTTCTTTCTCTCCATCTTCCCCATAAAGCTATCTGGCGGGAGTCCAGTATATAATGGAATATGTGCGTATTAATAAAATGGAAGAATATAATATTAAGTGCTTGACATTCATAGCCATGGAAATTTCAACAAGTCATCATTTGATTTTGTAATTTACATGAAAGCAGTTATTAAATAAAATCCTGCCCAAAGTGCAAGATTTGGTAATTTATTCAATCAGAACATCATGATCAAAATCTAAGGCCCGAAAATATTAAAGAAGGACCTTCTTGTGTAGGGATTGTTTGAATGTACACGATGACTAATATTGCACAAAAATGAACTAATAATTATTATCAAGGCTTGATAAGATTGTATATATAGAATAGTCCTCTAGACATTAAAAACTATATATTGAAAACTAAGCAGATGGAGGGAATGTGGGAACAGCTTCCTTCCAAGTTCCAACATTAACTCTTAAGAAAACTACCTTACCTAACTTAGAGATCTTTTAAGTTGATTGAGAAAATATTTACTGTTGAGAAACACACAAAGAAATATGTTACGTGGGGTGGGTTTTAATTTACTAAAGATCTCTACTGACGGCATATAGTTTTGAAAGTTTCAAATAACAAAATTGGATTTATACTCTGAAAGGCCCATCTGAACTAAATATCTGCTTAAATGGCTATTTTGATGAGTGAGTAAAGTCAAAGAAGATGTGCTTGCTAGAGAATGTGACTTCTTCTTATCCTCCTCTCTTATTTTCTCTGCCAATTCCTCTTACAGAAGTAATTCTCATTTCTCCTTCTCTTGCATAATTTGTGGAGCGTTCTGAAGTTCAGTTGCTTCCCGATGGCTAGACAAATCCTGTTCAATAACACGCCGACGTTTCAACAGCCGAGTTGGAAACTCACTCGGCTGTTCAACAGACTGGATCTGTTTGAGTGTGGGAAAGAGCTAAGGGAAGCTTGAGAAGAAGCTGGCCACCATCAAAGTGTACTGGTTGATGCAGGAAGAGGCGGCAGGGAAAGCGTGCAGTAAAATCTTGCCGGTGGCTCAAAGATGTTGTGTATGATGCTGATAATGACTTGTGGATGATTTGAGACTCTTCAGCTACAGAAACATGGAGGTATACTAAAGGCGAGATAGTAACTACTTCACCATCTTTGAATCAACTTCTATTTCTGTTTCAAGATGAGTGATAAGTCAAGGATATCAAAGAAGTTGATGCATTATAAAGAAATCCCTCTACTAAACCTATTCAGGGAGACATAACTCACAGGGAAGTAAAGTGATGAATAGCTGGCGAGACTCATTCATTTGTTGACTCTGACTGATGAGAAGATGAAAGATAAAGAGGATAATAAGAATTGCTGTGTTAACCAACTCTGGGATTAGAAAAGATTCTCTGCTATTTGCCATTGTGGAATCTGGAGGGTTGGTAGATTACTCTTGCTCAGCTGGTATACACTAATGATAAGAGGGTGGTGATTTTTGAGCCACAGATATGGAGTTTGTGTTTCTGATGACTTTGATGTAAAGTTACTGGTTACAAAATTTTGGAACCCTCAGAGTAGATGAGACTGCAGGAAAGTTGGAGTCATTGGAGTTTTGAAGATTCACATTGTGAAAAACAGGCCCAGAAGAGATATTTGCTGGTATGATGATGTTGGAATGATGATTTTCAAATGTTGGATAGGTTAAAGACCTTGCGATGTAGATCAGGCTGAGAGTAAGATTCTGACCACCCGAAATACAGAAACGTTACTCATGAGATTGACCATTTCCCTTTTATTTGAAAGGTTTGAAGAAGCCAGTCATGGAATTTGTTTTCAAAAATGGCGTTGAAGGACAGAGAGGGAAGGAATCTCTCCACGCCTTATGAGGAGTGGAAAGGAGGTGTGAATATGTGCAATGATAAGTACCCTCTTATCATCAAACCACTGGAGCAATCTTGCACTATAAACATAATTTCCATAGTTGGCCATTAAAACAATGAAAATTTATTGTACTGTTGGAAGGAGCAATAATGATTGGATTTTATCAGTCTGCTCAAGTTAAGTTTACGATGATCTACCCGTTCATTGAAGCAATGTTTTGTTTATTGGCATTTATTCCCAAAAGACTATAGGAAATTGAGAAAAATGTTGAAGTATGAAGTGTGGATGCTTCAAGGATATATTCAAGCTTCAAATGTGAAATCAATATTTTGAGAATTGTATCGAGTCACTTTTGGAGGAGGTTAAAAAGATGTTGATAATAATATGGCTTGGTTGCAAAATGCATGATCTTATCGTGATCTTACAAATCAATTGTCGGATTTAGAGTCCTTGTTTTAAGATAAGTATGGATGCAGGACCTTTGAAGGTTTATCATCGTCATTCTATCTAGCGAGGATTTCATAGAAAGGATTTGAAGATAGAGCGGTTAAGGACCGTTTTGAAATTCAGAACATGGGATGAATGTTATCAATTGAAATTACTAATTTAAGATTTGGAAGGTGTTCATGGCATGTTAGGCTCTATGGGATTAGTATGCACGAAAGTACCAAAATCTATAAGTAAACTAATATAATACAGGATATCTCGATCTCATTTGGTACTTTTGAGGTATACGGATGCTATTACAAGGTTGTATAATTTATGACATTAGAACTTAGAAATTGTCAATATCTGAAAAAATTTCCCAAAGGATACAAAGGAATTATTGATTAACTTGAGGCATGAGAATGATCAGTGTTCGAGTTTGAGCCATACACCATATTAGAGTTGTTGTGACGTTGACTTTGTAGCCTACCATTGTTGTTATTGGAACTGGGAATTGAGATTGCAGACCAAGAGTGAATTAAGAAAGCTAGACAACATGAGGAGAGCTAAAGATTCAAAGCTTGAAAACATAAGGATACTAAGGCGGAAACTGAGGAAGCAAGCAGGTGAAAACAATACATTCAGGCCTTGAAGTTAGAATGGTCATATGATCAGCTTAAGCTCTGTATCAGGTAGATGACCCGAGTCAGTGATGACTGGCCTACGACCACATCAGCTAAGAGGCTCTCTGTAATCAGATGGAGGGGTGATTCTGTCATTGTTGAACCTACCTCAAGTTTCTGGAGCTTAGTGGTCTTGAAAAGGTGGAGTACATGGAGATGTTCGTCAGAAGGAACCATTCTTTACATCTCTTGAGAAACTCTATCTCTCTAAAATGTGCAAAAGTTGAAGGAATTTATGGAGGAGGGACTTGCCAACACCCACCACCTCATCATTTCACATGTCTTTCAAAGTACAGATCTCTAAGTTGTGGCATCCATACTATTATTTATCTCATCTTTACTTCACAATTAAGTATCAGATTGGTTCCTTGATCTTTGGAACTCCATTCATCTCAAGTGTTTCTAAGACTAACAATTGGTTGTGCTAATTTGAAAGCAACCTTTTAGTACCCACCATCTTCTCTTCTGGAAAGATTTGGTCAGCTTTTGTAGTAACATGGCATCCTTGGAACCGCATTCATCTCTGATAGAAGAAAGTTACTGATTCAGAGATGCCTAAGGCTGGCATCCTTTCAGTACCTCCATCTCCTCTTCTACTTTCATATGTAAAAGATCAAGTCTTGTATTAACTTGGCATCCTTGGAGACTGTATTCATCTCCTTCTCTTTCTAATTTAAAGGTCTCAGGAAATGCAAATTTGGCATCATACAGAGTATCTTTATTGTATCTTAGACAATAGACTTGGATGAAGTGAGTGAAGAGGTATTCACGTGATTATTATCTGTTACTATTTCTTCGTTAGATCTGCATACTATTTCCAGCATAGATGGTTGATGTCTCTCCCCAGATAGGCTTCGTCAACATATTTCCTCTCCAGTCTCCAAATTGTACTGTCTCCTTAGCGGCTTTACCACTGGATAGGCAACCTCCTCACTTACAACGCTTGGAATCAAACTGCCCTAGTTGTCATTTACTGAGATATGAATTCCTTGGTAGCCTCACCTCATGAAAAATCTTACTTGCCATTGTATTACCTCAATTGACATCATTTGAAGGAACTGCGTTCTCTTAGATCCCTCAGGGCTATAATGTTTTCCATATCTGGTTTGACACATTTACCCCGTTAGATGGCAGCCTCTCATCACTTGAAGAAGCCATGCAGATTTAGATGCCTCGCTGACATCCTCACGAAGAGATGCGTTCCCTCACAAAACTTATACGAGAAGACCTCTTTGCTCTTCGACATCTTCACTTACAGGACAATTTTAAAGGAAACGGATGAAGGTGTATTTAGATTATATATCCCACATAGTGATATGTAGTACCATAAGCCAGTACAAAATTAAACACTCTTCTTCTCATTTCTTTTATTTTCTTGACTTTGCGATGTCATATCACTATTGAACATAAGATTCTATTTAGATAAATTCTATAAACCAAGTTTATATTTATATATAACAAAGATTGATTTTGACTGTTTCTCTTTACACATATCATTATGATGAAATAAACATTTAATGAATGTAAAAGATTATATCTTCAATTGATTGCTGGTACAGTACAATTAATTAAACATTGGCCTTGATGTATTTTATTTTATACTAAATTCCGCGAGAAGTTTGCGATTAATGGTGTGGTGAAAACGTTGTACACCATTTTTTGTTCCAGCACGAGCCGCACCACAGAAATTTGGTTTAGTCTACAAAGCTGACATCTTTCTGTTGAGTTTCATATATAATTTTCTTATGAATCTGAGAGGCCAATTCCCTTTTCAATTCAAAGTCATTAGTTTCACCACTAACCCTCTCTATTCATAGTTTACATGTCTTTTATTTTGTGCGATTAGTTGAAAGATTCTGGCTATGGAAATATAGGTTTTTATTATAATTCTTTATTTTTACAGTATCTGCCGTGAGTTTACTCTTGTGAGGGTATAATACAAGTTAAAAATTAAAGTTTTCTAGAATAATAGTAAAAATAAAATAAGAATAAAATTTATCTAAGATCAAAAGGTAAGTAAATGAATTTTCAACTAAGGACCCAAATGTCCTTAAGATCATAAGATATATACGATTATAATATCTGAGAAAAGAATATATAATAGAAAGAGGGACTTAAGTACAACAATGAATAAATTACAAAAATACATTTTACCAAACATAGCGTAGCCATATGAGTGGATCCTGGATTTATTTGATCTCAGTTTAGATGGATGTCCCATTTGAGCTAGGTCACGTTGAGAGAGAAGGAGAAAGAGAGAGAGGAAGAAGAGTAAGAGGAGGTGTCTTAGGAATGGATCACTAGTTTTAGATCCTTATCCCTATGTAAGGTTGCTATGGATATTGATGGAATTGTGTTTTATTTTTGGTTTTTCCTGTTGTTGATTGGAATTCTCTCTTAGATAATGAAAGTTAGTTAGTTAGTTTAGTTTGGGGTTGTCTAAGTTCTTATATATAGTTATTTGGTTTGGTTGTGGTCCTCGATGAAGAAAGATTTACTGTCAAATGGTACAGGTTTAGGAGATGTTGTCCAATTTTTTAAACATCAATGTTTTGTTTCATCATAACTTAGTATTTATCATTCAAATTAGGTGATTCAAAGTCACAGGTAAAGTAGATTGGAGAATAAATCTCCTTGAAACCAGAATTATATACAAATTTGGACCCCATTACCTAGAAATTCATGTCAAGGAGCTATTATGGCATAGTGTTCTATTTAGTTAATTTTGACATTAGAGTGGTCCTTATTTGTTTATTACTAACTTGGCCATCACTCTAAATCAATTAATTGATTGAAATTTTTAGTAAATTAGGCTTGCAGGATATAAATCTCAGCAGACCAAATTGTCTTCAAATTTGGACCCCATTGGACTTACAGAAAATTTGTCTAAAAAGGGCTATGTTTGTAAGAAATATTGTTAAGTATCTGTGATATGACAAATACAAAGATAAGAGTAAATGATTACAAATATCATGCCTTGATTCTGGGATAACAATAGTTATTCGAGGATATGAATATCTTAAAGAAATAAAAATGGATTATGCATGAACTTGGTAGGGGATAGATGGTATACCTATTAGGGATAAAAATCTGCAACATCTTTGATCAGTTAGCCCAGTTAGTCATTAGACACCAACCAGGTCCTTACAAAGTCTATTTATCTCAATCTGATGATTCATTTCTCCAGGTCTTATAGAGTTATTATCGTCTGATGATAACATCTCCTTTAGGTACTTATGGATTCGTTAATACTAAATGTTAATTAACAACACCTTCGGACCCTTATAGTTCATTTGTCTCATCCTGATGATGGCAATGACCAGTCCTCATAGTTTCATTATCATACAAGGTGTATGCGTATGAAACATAAAAACAGGCTATGAGAATATGCAAATGATTTGAATATGATAAATGACATGATGAAATAATATGAAATAGCACTGCTATGTGATGACAAACGTTTGTGATGGAAGCGAGAAGCCAAAGTGTAAAATGACACAAATGTATGAGCGATGATAAAATGAGCGTGATATAGTAAGTAAGTATAGGATATACCATAAACATGTGTAAATGATATGAAATATGTATAAGCATGTTTATACAGAATATATGATATGTTAGATGTATGTGCATGTGTCTAAAGTGTAGTGATCCTTATTAGGGGTCATCACAGTATTATTCCTTCATAGCTATAAACTGGCAGAGTGTTTCATCATATGGAGTACGAGGAGGAAGAGAAATAGAATCTAGGACAATCTGGCATTTAACAATCAAGACAGAGCCTTGACCTTTAGGTCTTATGGCGAGGTTCTTACATTCTATTTTTTATATGTCTTTGTTTTGTAAACAATGTAAAGTTTGTATTGTTGAGCAGCCACGTTACATGGAGTTGAATATATTTTACTTAATCCGTTTGCTCTGAGGAATATAACTTTCAAAGTTAAATGTTAACGTTATATGAATGAAGCAATTTTATAGTAAGCGGAAAAAAAAAGAAAAAGACACCACTTTATCAGTGCAAAGGTTGGGCGTCTAAAGTTAATTGGTATCGAGAGGCTAGGTTGGCGATTCTGAATGATATAAGTTGAAGGAAATCCCATGTGTTTTTGATGTGGATTATTCTTTATGTTTTATATAGATGGGTTATTCTCAAGATCCACATTGAAAGCGGTGAGGGTATTAATATACAGGTGGGGATTACTCTTTGGACCCTTGAATCTGTGAGCAGGAATCAACGCTGACCAAATGGGGCTTTAGTGGGATATCGGGACATGGCTAGGTATTGGAAGATTATGGCGACTGCAGCCTTGATAGACCTTAGTAAGAGACATGGGTTGAGGAGTTCAGTGAGGCGAAGACATGGAAGAGTCGATGGGCGGGTCCAGTTATAGAAAGGATTACAAGAATATTGGAGATGGATGCCCTCTGATTAGGAGTATCATGTCTGCGGACTCACTATTGCAGTGGGGTACCACAGTTAGTGAAACTAGTGTTGAGAGGGAGTTCTTTTGTCAGGAGTTGGAAATCAGTTGCAGGATGTATAGAAGTCTGGGTGAACAGTTCCAGTTTGAGCTATTAAAAGACTTGTGGTGAAGTTGAATGAAAGGAATTCAATCATCTCAGCAAGTATCTGGAATTGGTCCTCAGAATATTTGGTGTAAGGCAATTAGGATTGATTTTGTTCATAGAGAGATTATTGCTTTCATGACTCTGGCGTTGTTCTGGATTAGTTGTTTGCAGTGAAGTGGGGGCTGAATGGGGAAGGCGTAAAGATCCTAGAGGAGAGGCGTTTCTGGGACGTCCTCGCCGAGGAAAGAGCTAGGGGTTCTATCTAAGCTTAATCGAATGGGTTTAGCTATGAAGTGGGACAAAATTAGGTAGCACCTAGTTTGGTAAATTGTGAGTTAATTTTATGGAAATCTGATGCCTTCATTGCCATGAAGACATTTAGGTGTTTATTGTGGGTTATTGTGGGGAGGGTGTTTCAGGTTTGGGAAATAGATCATTCTTGATGATCATGGGGATGGGGTGTGGAGGCTTTGGCACAGAGAAACTCTTACTATGAGAGGCTGAACAGGTGAGAGCAGCAAGTCACCTGAGACCAGGAGAGCTGATCTTTTGAGACGGTGGATGTCTCTATACCTACAGATTGCTTGAGCATAATAACATAAAGGCTGCGTGAGGATCGGATGCTCTTGAGGTTATCATGGTATATTTTTCTCTTTAGATATTAATTATGCATTGATTGATCCTGGATCCACTCAATTCTAAGCGTAACCATTGAACATGTATTGGACCGATCTACGGTAAATTGAGACAATTGCATACTGGCGCCGTGAGCCAGTCCATTTGGGGCAAGTGTTAGCGTGAATAGTATCATTGCTATTATTTATCCAGTGAGAGTTTCTCATTGATTTGATAACCTTACCATCCAGGGTTTGACTTGATTTGGGGTGGTCAGTTGCAGCTAAACCTGAGCCATGATTGATTGTGAGTGACGATATGAGATGCTCGGCCCGATCTAGGTGATAGTAGGGCATTAGATCGGAAGCAATGTCGATGTGATCTCAATATGAAGCTATGGAACTGAGGAAAATTTGCTGTGAGACATTCTTGCGTGATGCTTGACTCTAAGAGGTTAAGTTGATGTGGAAAATATTCTAGTAGTAAGGGAATTTCTAGATGTATTGCAGAGATTATGAGTATTTACCATGAGAGTGGACCATCATAGTTGTACTGGGTGGCACCTATGTCAGAGGCACCATCGGGATGTCAGTGGAGTTTAGAAGGGCTCAAGGTCGGTCTGAGAAGCATGGATCTCAGCGTTCTATCGACAAATGTTGGCTTTGGTTGTTTTATTAATGAAGAAGGATAAGTAGTATTCAACGAATTCTTTATCAGTTAGTGATCCGATAAGGGCAATGATGAAACAGTTTCCATTGAGACATCGGGATGTTATAATGTTAAGGGCGAGGTCTTGAAGATCAGACTGGGAGATTCTTCATCGTTAAAGTGAGAAGATCTGATATGTGCGACGCGTTCAGACATAGATGTGACACGATGGGTTTTAGTGTGAATGCCATTGGGGTTGACTAATAATGCGTGGTAGCATTCATGGATTTAATGAATAAGGTATTCCCAACTAAGTGGATCGGTTGTTGTAGTCTTTGCTCGATGACATCTGGTGTATATTCTAAGGATTACGGGGAGACATAGACGAGAATATGAGAATAGTCGAGGCGTTAAGAGAGGAAAGAAGTTATATATAAACTGTGATATGACTTTTGGCTAAAGGATTTCCTTCCTCGTCGTATGTCAAGCTGAGGTATAAGTGGACCTATAAAGGTGGGCGTTATAAATTGGAAGCCGCCTCGAAATGCTCAAACTTAGTGAGAAGTTTCTTGGAAGCAGTGAGATCTCTATAGAAGATTTGTGAAGGATTCTCATGCAGCTAGCCGCTCCACTGCCAATTACTCGGGAAAGTAGTAAAGTTTGGGTAGCGGATAAATGTGGAATAGTTTTGAGCAGGTTGAAGAATAGTTGAAGCACGGTGTTAGCAGCGCAACCTACCTGGAAAAGAGTATACCTATCTGTTGATACTTGGGCGCATTGGTTTGGGATGTGTGTTAATACAGAAAGATGGAAAAATGTGGCGTAGAAGCATGCATCGATGATTAAAGCCATGAACCCAGGTATCCTCTTGGCCTAGAGTTGGCTGCGATGATGTTGCTTTGAAATATAAACCCTTAACGCCTGGGAAAATTGTGGCATTGGATCCACCGAGTCTAGTACCTTTGTGCATAAAGGGGTTAGAATTTGAGACATGGGGTGTTGAGTTATTCAAAGATTATGATTGTATAATAGTTACACACGGGAAAGCTAATGTAGTAGCGGATGCGCTAGTAATCTGATGATAGCGATGTCACTTCTTTCAGTGAATGGATTAGTAGATGATGGAGCTATATATTAGCTCAATAACAACACATTTACTAAAGCAAATGATGATAAGTGTATGAAAATGATTGTAAGAGTTACGAAAATTGCAGATGATGCAGAGATAATTTTGATGAGACTGGGTTTTCGATGAAGATCCAGAAGTTTGTATTTCTAAAGACAGTTGTAGAAATTACTGGATAGTAAGAACTAAAAGAAAAGTTGCTATTTGGAAACTCATGTCAATTATTTACCATGTATCATAATCACGTATTTTGGCATCCGGAGGTAATAAGATGTCACGGAGTTGAGCAATTATTGGTGGAAGGAATGAAAGAGATGTAATGATGTATCTAAGTGTTTGATGTCGACAGGTAAGGCTGAGACACGAGTTCAACGGTCTGTTGTATGAATCCCTTTTCCAATTCTCGATGGAGTGGGATCGCATTCTGTGGATTTGTTTAGGTTTCATAACATGATAGAAACATGACTTTATCTACGCGGGTGATTGTTGATAAACTCTTAAAGTCGACCCGTTTTATACTTATCGGGATGGATACGGATCGACTAATTTGCAGGCTATCATTGAAAAGACATCACGATTGTGGTGTACACCGTTGTCTATTGTAACCGGATAGAATCCGCTTTTTACATCGAGGTTTGGAAGAATTTAAATTCAGCCTTGGGTGCTAGTGTAGTAGCCCCCCCAGGCAGGGGTCCGTTATTACCATTCGGTACTAGAATCTGTTGAGTCAGATTCTGTGGCGGAAACCTTTAATCGAAAGTCATTTTTTTATCTGGGAGCTCTGAATTCTAAATTTCCTACTGTCTGTCGACGGTCGATATATGCAATATATACAATTATGGATAGCATTGGGCCAAATACGATAATATCCATAAATATATCTATTCTCAGATCAACTATATCTGATGATTAGTTATATCTTTACTCTTAAACGATACATATAATATTAAGCGTAGGGTTCTAATGCATGTACAACCACCCAGAAGCCACATCTGAAACTCTTCACGATAAAACCTCGAGGACGAACCGTCTCCTCGCACTCCCTGTCGCATAAAGGGGGATCACTTTGTGGGGAGGTTTTGGGTGAAGTAAGCCTGGGCTAGGAGAATGCTACTAAGTGGGCTCTCCCACCTAAGTGCGTGCAATGTTCCAATTCAAACGAGCATTAAAATGCTGATGCATGATCCTACTTGAGATATACATGGCCCAGGCTAGGATCCAGGAGTCCTCCTGCCAGAGGCTACTCTCACGCCTCACTGGCCTTGTGTAGAAATTATTTTATTAGTGAATGCTCAGTGAATGTATCGATTGGAGCCGCTCCGACCCGATTGATATATATTATTTGTTGTAATTTCTTATAGATGAATATATATCAAACTGGGCTGTATTTCAGATGGTTGATATTGTTGGATTAATTCTGCTCAGATATTAACATTTTAGACTACCCTCAGGCACATTTTATAGTACAAATGCAAATATATTTAACTCTGTATTTCTAGGATGTTATTGGGTCGTATGGAATCATGTATGCGATTCAAATCTGATCCCAGCAGCATCAAAATATAGTGTGATGTTATATTTATAAAAATTAAATCATCTGACGTATTTATGAAATTATAAATTTGAGCACGCACGAGTCGGCTCAGCAGGCTACAATGTTTGAACCTGGCTGGTCGATTGATTATAACCAACACATATTTTCACCAAAATGTATTTATGGGAACCACTATTTTAGGAATAGTGAAACCCTCGTTACTATTGAAGAATCACAAAACATACCCTTAGTAGACCGAATTTCAAGTCATTTCCATTACTATATATAAACACCATTTAATCCACAAATCAACACTTTCGATTTATCAGGCAGCCCTACCCGCGGTTGGCTACTGCAGCAAATAATTCAAATAATTCGATGCAGTATTTTGGGGCCGTCAATGCTTTCATAGCGCAATTAATGAAAGCATTAGTAACGTTTTAAAATGGGAATAAAAGCCGTAGGAGAAAATCTACCTCGAGGGTTTGGAAGAACTCCGATCCAGTACACGCTGAAGCACCGCTCGCAGCGTAGAGCGTTTTCCCTCTTGCTCAAAATTAAATCACTGATGAATTAGATCGTGTATTTTACGGAAGTCGAGGCTCTCTCTCTGAAGCCCTGCATTTCGTTTTCTTGAATCTGCGTCCCTCCCTCTGGCTGTTTTGCTTTGGTTTATTGGAAGGACAAGTCCTTTATTCTCGATTTTGTCCCATCTAATCTTATTAAAAACCCCATTTAATATCCTCTCTTTCGGTTGATGTTCGTGACTATCTCGAGCCGTGCATTTAAGTGTTCTACTCAGCACCTTGTGATGCGTGGGTGTATGCCATATGTGGGCACTCGTCGCGTGAATGGAGTTCTGGCACGGAAACGCGTCTTACTCGAGAAAGAAAGCGTCTTATTCAGTATCTACCGGCGATTGAAATTTTCATTGCTGGCACAGATTTTGCGAGAGGCGATTCAACGGTGCAATCCGTTCGTCATCGAGATCTAAGAATTTAATTGGATTTTAAAATACGTAATTAAATTTTAACTAATGGTGATTTTGTCGTGAAATTGTTCTGGGTCTTACATTCTCCCTCTAGCAAAGATTTAGATCGAAATTGAATAATCTCGCCTCTGGCATCATGTCTGACGTCTTGACATACTATGCATGCAAACTAATCGTTACAAATGTAGCAGTATGGCATCACATTCATCTACAAACGAAGGATAAATTAGCCGCGTCGTGTCCTCGCGCTCCCGTTGACTCCTCCACTCCTGATGCCGCCATGGCACTGCTCAGCGTATCGCGATGCTATTGGCAAGGCACGATCACGGCTATCAAAATGCCTGTGGTCCTCCTCCGAGGTCGTGATTATCGACCTCGATCTCTCCCGATCCACCGTGGTGGATCTGGAGTATCTGGAGCATGGAGCGTGAACACCTCGTATGGACACATGACATCTTGGGCGATAACGCTGCCGATGCCTTGAGGTGCCCTGCCACTCTCGAGTATCTCGAAGAGTCCAGTAAACCTCGATAGCCTCAAGCGCTGCAGAACTTTGACCTCCTCCTCTCGTAGGATTTACTTTCGAGAGCGACGTTCTGACCTCGAACCCTAGAGTTAGTGGCACATCTACATGGCTCTTGGGCTGATAGTGAGAAACTGTATAAATATCGAACTCGCCTTCTCGGAGGTGTCTCTAATTAGATGAGGACGTTGATGGGCTCTGCCACCTCGGTCGACATATTGATGATCTACGGCGGCTCCATTCAATTACCCGTATGGTACCGTTAGCCATGCTTTGATAGTCTCGTTTAAGTGAATTCTGCTAAGGGCAGGTCAATCCTCTACCCATATGATCCAGGGACATGTTGCGACATGCCCTCTAACACCAGAAGTATATAATCCATTACCGTAACCTACCTGACCCTTGCTTGGTGTATGGCTTTGCTAACCTCTCCGAGATCGCACGATCAGCGACCGTCAATGGTACATCCTTTCGATCCATGCCATAGATGACATCCGTTATCACAGGAGTCCTTGCCGACTCGGCCACGCAATCACGATTTCGATGGGTATCGAATCTCGAGTCACTCCAGGCTCCACATCGTAACTCTCTAAGTCTCGTGATAACTGGCGTGTCTTCATCTAGATTACGCAACTCTTGCGGCTTACGCCGGGCTGTTGACTCTGTTAAACTGTAGGTCTTCTTTGGGCGTGATCCACAAAGACCAACTCAACCGCGGCTCACGAGTGGTAAGGCCAGCCATTCTCATTGCACCCACCCAGGCTAGGTATGATATTACCGTGCCTGACATGTACAATTCCATACGACACGATCCAGAGCAAGACCGGGGTCCTTCGCCCAGGTAGAATGTGAGAGATTTCTCCTCCCATAATCCCGACCTATCAGGTCGACTCTTGCCCCATACCAGGGAAGACGTGCATCTTGAAAAAAAAAAAAAAAAAAAAAAAGCCTCTGAGGCCTTAACCTCTAGCCCAGAGATCTAATCTGTATCGAGTGTGACAGCTCGGCTGGGTCTCGGTGCCGACAGCCCGATGGTTGTAAACATCATATCAAGCTGACATTCGACTAATAATAGGTTTACCCACCTGAGTCCACCCACTGCAGCAGATCTGTGATTACGATCATCTGACTTGACCCACACTGCGGCCTTTGGCAATCATGCTATTGAGTGCTTGTATGGCACCTGACTGACCCAGTTCTCTTACCGTCTGGGGTGTGGAGGGATAATTGTGTCTCTCTCATGTCCACATGGTGCTTGGGTTTGCATTGTCCTGATCTTGGGATCCCTGCCTCTGGTGTTGCAATCCGTCACTCGTGCGATCAGCAGCAGTCACCGAAACTAGTGAAGCATAAGTCTTACTGCCTCTTCCCGTTAGGAGAAAGTGATCCTCCTCTGTACTGCTTTGCGTATCAGGGTGTTTCCAAGTATCCTCGATTTCTCTCTCATGGTGGGACAGTCTGGCCATGGGTCTGCGTCAATGAGGCGGGAGTCCTCTGATCCACATCCCCGAATGGACAACTTGGCCCATTCGTGTCTCGTAATTCGGCCAATCGAGAAACTCGTATTTGAATTAACATTGATCTCTCGACTCCATCTTTGCCTCGACTTTCTAGGTCGGCGGCCTCCGGTGATGCGGCTTCCGTGTCCCGAAAATCACCTCGATGGCTGGCTTCGCGCTTCTTGAACTTAGCGTACAGAAGTGGTCTCTTAGCGGTAACGCCAAACAATCCTCAGTGATACTCATGCTCCAGCTCTGGTAGGAGTAGATCAAGTGTATCATCTCTGGCTAAATAGTTGATGCAGATAGGGTTGGGTGGCACTCATCGTGAAGATAAAGTGAATCTTCTTCAGCGCGTGCGTCGTGATCAACGAGGCATCACGCCCAGTAAACTCAGGGAGTGCATGTGGCGTCTGAGCGTTGTCTTAGGGATGTCTGTCTCCACTGACCTCATTTGATAAGTGAAGCGGTGCGAAGTGCGGAGCTGGGCTGGCGCTCCTATCAGCCCGATCAAATAAATGTCAATCCTCGATGATGGTGCCTGGTCCCGGATCAACCTATTCAGCGTCATAGCCAGTTCATAGTCGAAGGTCTGCCTCTTCTTAGCAGCTGTTGGCGCCGTAGTGCCAGGTGTGCCTGTCGATAGGCTCTTGTAAACAGACTGCAGGTTCCTGTGACTCGTGGTGCCATCTTGTGCGAGATCAGAGATGGGTTGAATCTGGTATCAGTGGATCCCAGAGTCTTTATAGTGGAAGGTAGTCCGGGTGGCCTCATCTGGAAAAACATGCATACCCGCACTACTCAGGGGTAGCTCTAGATCAGGGTGTCTGTGTCATACAGAGATGTAAAGGCTCGCTAGCCCGACCAGCTGGCATCTGACGGCTTGGACTCGTGTATCTTGTGGGACGGAAGTCATCCTTCTGCCCCCTGATACGCCCAGATGCAGTCTGCGTGCAGGTAGCCCTCTCGCTCTGATCGATGTGATCCAGTAAATTTGTCGGTAGATCCACGTCACTGGGATGCATTATTTAATGTCCATAATCTTGAGTCCATTGTGGCTAGAGTTCACGAGATCTACAACTGCAACCTTAACTATGTGTTCTTATTCTCGCCACTAATCCTAGGAAGATTCATCTGCTGGCTCCTCCACAAGATTACTGAGGTCCTTGCCATTTCACACTATTTGGGCCTCATTCTCCTGGCTAAATTTCTGACTGATCTAATCACGATGGCAATGGAGGGTAATCTCACTTCAGCCTCTACAACACTTCTCGATCGTGGCGTGGACCGATGTTGGCCTGGCTGTGAGGATCTCTCCTCCCACTGTGAATATAAGGAGGATGTTGCCCCTAAACCTTTACAGGGGTTACTGAAGGTCTCTACAGCTGCACCTTTGTACTGGCACGTGGCGATGGCGACCCTTTCACAGCCTCGGCCTCTGAGCCATTTGTTCAAATATCGTAATTTTGGTCAATTATCGGTGGTGCGACTGATGCCGTGGGCGTCCTCTATGTCCTGCGTCTCTACTAGCCATTACACCATTACGCCCTTGGCAAGGGAATCATTAACTTTCATTTCCGTCTAACTA
>JAEQBH010009798.1:0-70315 GCA_016808115.1 Tetrastigma voinierianum
GGCTTGAGCGTGCAACAACATTACGCTTCTTGCTTCTCCATATAACGAGATTACCACCACAGTGAAATATCCGAAAGTAGATTATCTATCGTCTATTTACTTCAACCTAGTCAGCATCACTTTATGCATCCACACTTTGACAATCTACATTTTTAGTGAGCAAAATGCCCTTTCTAGGAGTGGACTTCAGATATTGTATGTATACATTGTCCTAAACCATTGGCCTAAACCAATGCTCGTTGTATGTATACATTGTGATAGTCAAGCGGCAATAGGAAGGGCAAGGAATGTCATGTATAACGGTAAGTCTCGAGCATAAATCGACTGACGGCCTGATGAGACAGCTTCTTTCTGGTGGAATTATCACCATTGACTATGCGAAGTCAAAAGATAATATTGCGGATCCATTGACAAAATGCCTAACTAGAGAGATGGTTGCAAAACATCAAAGGAATGGGTTTAAGGCCTGCAAACAAGTCATCATAAATGGACACCCTACCTAGTTGACTAGAGATCCCGGGATCTAGGGTTTGAAGGGACAAGCTAAGTTATGAAGACGGTATGATGCTGTCGAATTTATTTACCCATTCAGGATAAAGACGGTATTAATATGTGAAGGTTAAGCAAGCTTTTTTAATGATTATGAAACCATATGTTCAGAAATCACCTATGTGAGTGTGAAGTGAGGGTTGCTTATGTGAGAATTTGCAAGGCGAGATTCATAAAACACTCATGAGACGATACGGTGTTCATAGCCCAAAAAGCGAGACACAGCAGTGAAGCGATTTTGTTCGAAGTAGTTGTGTGATTTCTATTTGTCTAGGCTTGCAGCGAAGGTCAGCGGTTCAAAGACATCAAGTCTTAAGAGTTGTAGGAAATTAAGTCGATAAACTTCACTAAGGAAAGTTCAAAGTCTCGAGACTACTTATCCGTCTAGCGTTTTCTCATGGAATAATTGCACTTTGCATCTCATGCATACGAGAAATGTGTGCGAACTTTTCATTTCATAGCAGAGATTATTTGGGACTTTGGTATCCACAAATTCCTTAAATGAATGAAAGAATGTGTCCCCTCATCAAACGGATACTTTGCTTGGTTCATACCTTTTTCGAACCCAGCATATGCATTCGTGGAGACACTTCTTTGAAGTTTATTTATACTCCCGTTTTCCCATTTTAATATCTCCTGAAATATTCTCCTCATTTCATATCATTCATTTTTGTACATTGTTAAAGTTGCGTTCGTCGGGGGTCCTCCCGATCCTTACCGCCCGAGAAGGGGCAGAGATCAGTTATATCTGAGGCGATTGTCCATTATCCTCGGTACAAGTTGAGGAGCCAAATTCGTCTTAAGGACACAACGTTATTGTTGGACTCGGATCTGCTTTCTAATTATTGTTTGTACTACAGGTTTGTTTCAACCAAATATTTTTCTGATTTTAAGGAGGCTCACGGGAACTACAATATTATTATAAAATCTACTATTAATAATGTCAACAAGAATAAAATTGTCATAATAAAAATCTACAAAAATAAAGAAATGTTGATGTTTAATATATTTATCAAAATCTACATGCCATTTCATAATATATATATAGGAACAATATAAGTGAAAAACATTAGTATAAGTATAAAAGCTGCAACAATAAATGAACCTATTTGTTTGTTCATGTGTTTATAGAGAGAAGAATGAATAGGAAAGAGATATATATATATATATATATATATATATATATATATATATATATATATATATATATATATATATATATATATATATATATATATATATATATATATACTCGTGAAAGTATAAAAAAAAATAGGAATAATACATTGAAAACATTATTATAATGTAAAAGCGTGACAATAAATGAACTATTTGTTTTATTGCATATCATTTTATAGGGAGGAATAGATAGGAAAGAGACTATATATATA
Source organism: Tetrastigma voinierianum (assembly GCA_016808115.1). NCBI lineage: Eukaryota > Viridiplantae > Streptophyta > Magnoliopsida > Vitales > Vitaceae > Tetrastigma > Tetrastigma voinierianum. Next base: position 1,941 of record JAEQBH010009798.1, read on the forward strand.
TTAAGTTTGAAACAAAATACTCACAAGTATTAATAAAAATAGGAACAATATCGTGAAAAACATTAGTATAATGTAAAAAGCTTGCAACAATAAATGAATACATTTGTTTGTTCAAATGTTTAAAAGAAGAATGAATGGGGAAAGAGACAACGGTAAGTAACATTAAACTCAATTGGGTGTATTTTTATGGCCTAGGTTAGCGCCCTATGGCCTATACTATGCATATTCACGCCACTTCATAATGTGACCTTCTCTGTCACTACTTCTACCTAATCATGTTCTGAGAAAGAAATGCTGGCTTTAAAATTTCAATTCCATAGCCCCATGGATCATGGATGCTATTTAATAGGTTCAAACTGAGTTTGATAACAAGTAATTTTTTTCTTTTTTTAAATAATCCATCGAATTAGTTTTTATTTTTAAAACCACATTCTCTAACTGTGATTTTGAAAGTGAACCTTAACTTTTATTGTATTTATCAATCGTGGTTTTAAAGTTAATTTTTAAAGCCGTAGTTCGTGAACTTCGATTTTCAAATCCCTTAGAAGAGATTAGTTTGAGTCAATATTTTGAAAATATATCTATATGTGTATTTGTTTTAAATAATGAATTATTTTGGCTTTAAACTTGTTCAAAGTATTTAATAATTTTCTTTTGATAGCTGTGGATATTCGGACCGGTTATTTATAGTTTGTATACCCCTCTGACTAATCTTACCTGTAATAACCTTAGAGGATTCGAACTGATGATCATTAGAGTAAACCCAAGACCTTAAACTAATCTAGCTATCTCTTAAGTTTTGTAATTAACCTCTTTGTAATGTTTGAATTATCTTCAACATTAAAAAAAATTGTTTGACTCACTTAAAATTTGAAGAAATATGAGATGTAATTTTTTTTTTTTTTTGTGTAATTAGTTGATTTAGAATTGGGTACATTTTTATAAATCCAATAAGCAAACGAGACACCATTGTTAACTTTACGGGTTTTTTTTTTCATTAATATTAAATTCTAAATAAAATTTAGAAAAAAAAATGTTGATACTCTTTCTAATAATAGTTCTGATCTTTTATCATAAACTCAATTTAAGCATGAAATCACCAGAAGAATATAAAAGCTATTTTACACAGATATTTTATAAACTAAAGATATATCATATAGCCATAAAATTGTGCTATTTTGTAGTAAGTTCTTCTAATACGTAGTATTTAATTTTAATTTCATTGATCCTTTTAATTTTTAGATTGTGTTCGGTTTTAAAAAAAAAAAAGCATTAAGAAAATAATAATAATAATAAAATTATTATTGTATTAGGCTATCTTAGTTTACATAAAATTTAATTCGATGATGCATGTTCAACGGAGCGAAATTTGGAGCGTTAGATTCGTTAGGTTGGACCAAGACTGATGGATTATAGGATCGGTGCGGCACTCCACAGCAAGAATCAGAAGGGTCGGCGGGGGCTTACGCGGGCGCTCGATGCCTAAGTCGATTCTTTCGGAGGAAATAAGAGAACCATTTCATAGCCTAGAAGAGTCGCGTACCTTCCCGGTGTTGGATCGGCCTTGTGTTTATAATGGATATTCATCGATTTGAAGATGATTAGGGGTTCTTCCTTTGGAGGATAGGTTTCCTCATGTAGTTAGCCTTAGATTTAGCGATGGATTAATTAAAAGGAGTTTTATTTGGAGTAATCCTCCTTCCTTGTTGGTGGGTATCCACTTTGATGGTGTCATTGCTTTTCCTTCCCTTTATAATAGGACCAGGGCGTCTTTTAGAGATATTCTATCTTCACATTATTTGTGAAGATATGGTTTGACTGGCTGAGTATGGGCCTCCCTATTTTCCAAATCCATGTTTTGGGCCTAATGGGTCGGGCCTCTGTTTGGGCTGCTATGTACGGACACGGACGGGGTATGGTCTTCACCGCTCCTTTGGGCTGGCGGATGAATTACCTGGCCCATTTCTGTATCCCTATCAGTTGCCCCCCAGCCCTTGTGTCTGGGTTTGTATTAAGAGCGAGGGTTTGTGATTAATCTGCGCGCTTGTTATTTCCAGCACCTTAGATGTGGATTAATAACCTAGCACTTGCGCCACATGGTGCGTTAATGATGGCTCTTCGAGTTTCGCTTATGTTTCATACTCCCTTTGTTTTCCCTTGTTTCTTGTCGACCTTTCGATTCGACTTCCTTGGCCTCGTAATTCCTCCACTGTCTTTATATTTCTTGGCGTTCACGTATTTCGTTGCAACATAGTTGTTCTTTTATGCATTTTAGTGTTAGGTCAGCACCTGGCGCTTTCCTTTCATTCCACAGGCCCATGGCGTCCGTCTTATCGTGTTTCTTTCGATTGATCTGTGAGGCTCTAAGATTCATTCGTGCGGATTTCGTTTATACTGTTTGCTTACGTCATGGGTCCGAATAGTTCTTCCTCTTTGCGTATCAGCGATGATTCTTTGGTGATCACCGGTCGAATGAGCTAGAGGCATTCCGCTTGTTTGGCAGTCATTTTGGCCTCAACTTTTATGCGAAGCCTCCTTCCCTTGGGTAAAAGGTAAAAAGAAAGATAAACCTGATCAAATATCCTGGGGTCGGACTTCTCGGGCCGTGATGACATGCCTTGAAGATTCAGGCCCTAGTAGGGTTGTAGTCCTTCATTTGAATCTACTTTTGCTGAGCGTTACCGGCCTCTTCCTAGTGTCCGAGTATGGACCCCGGATGTTTTGACCTTTTACACTGCCTCCGTGCCTGGTATGGTCTGCTTTTTTGAAGTTGCTTTTAATAACGGCCTTCGCTTTCCCTTGCATCCCTTCATAAAAGAGGTTCTTCAACATTTTAACATCTGCCCTTCCCAGTTGGCTCCCAATGGTTGGGGTATTTTAGTTGGTTTATTGGTCTTTTTTAAGGACAGAGGGTTTGGTGTCCCTAATGTGGCTCTGTTCCTCCATATTTTCAGTCCAATGGCCACTACAGAGGGTTTTATTTATTTTTCCAGACATTCTGGGTCTCCTCTGGTGATCTCGGATCTCCCTTCTTCACACCGGTCATGGAAAGGACTATATTTCTTCGTTAGTGGTTCCAACTAGGAGTATGACTCTCGTGACAGGGATGATACCCTGGGTGTGCCCAGGACGTGGAGTGTCCCTGATAATCTTCGTGAGTGTTTGCATTACTTTTGGCTTGATTTGTCTAAAGACGATCGAACACTTAGACCTTAAGCTTTCCTTATGCTTCGGATGTTCGTCTTGACCTCGGCGCGAGAAGATCTTCGTGGCTCTAGCATTGGAGGAATGCTCTGCTCGTTCCTATGCAGGGCTGATAAAGTCGAACATTCCTAGCTCTTCTAATTTGTTGCCTGCACGTTCTACTGTTTTGAGGCCCCCGTCCCTTTCTACCCTTGGAGTGTTTTCCTTTGGGCCCACCGCTGCCACTCCTACTAGGGGAGAGATTTTAGTTCATTTGGGGGCGACGCCTAGGAAGCCCCGTAGTGCGAAGAGGAAAAAGCTGGACTCCCCTGAGAAGGACCGGTCGGTTCCGGCCAAAGTTCAGAAGTTGGGGGTGCTTTCTCCTTCTCCTGTTCGGGAACCAGAGAGGGTATCGTCGCCCCTGGCCGGGGCTCAGAATATGGGCGTGTCCCCCTCTTCTCCTGCCCACGAGCCGGAGCGGGGGTCGTCGCCTCTGACTCCGACCTTATTAACTTCCCCTAAGCCTGTCGTCAAGGCAAAGGGTCTTTCAAGTGCAACCGTCGCCTCGCCGCTGATGGCTCTGCCTATTACCGTATGGAATCCGCCTTCTGACAATGCCAAGTCACCTCCTCGGGGGATGGCGGAGCCGAAAAAGAAATCAAAGCAGAAATCTGGTGCACTCAGGGCTTCTTTGCTCTCTAGTGCCGAACTTGCAGCAAATGCCGTCTCCTCCATTCTCAGTGCGATGGCCCAGAGTCGAAGGAATTGCCGGGTTGATGAAGCCTTGGCGTTATCTTTTGAAGTTGCCCGGTAGAATCCCGTAATTAATGTTTATTTCCATGGCATTACGTCTTTGAGGCAGCTATATGCATGTCGACATCGCGGTTGCCACCCATTTGAAGGGCCTGGCCGGTAAGGCCAAACTAAACAAAAAACATGTGAAGATTGCCGGTTATAAGCGGTGGCTTCTCTATAGCTACGAGGCGGGCGGGGTTGCAAGCAGGCGCAGCGGGTGTCGAAGAAATGGAAGCGGCAAGTCTGATCTTGGCACACTTCATCGTGCGCTAGGGCGGAGAATGGGAGAGGCGAGGTTGGGAGTGGTTGTGAAGGAATTTGAGGCGGAGTCTCGGGAGGTTAGGGGTGAGCTCCAGGTTGCGCTGGGTGAGTTGGTCAAGACTCGGGAGGGGTTGAGATCTGTCGAAATAGGCTTCCAAATGGTTAGGGAGGGCTTATCACCTCGGCGTGAGATCTTGGTGGAGAGCTGCGGCGGGAGTTCTAGTTGATTTGAGTGCAGAAAGACAACTCAGGAAATTGCTTAGCCAGCGAGGCTTGAGCAGGCGTTCTTTGGAAATTGCTCGTCGTAAGTCTTCGAAAGTTGTACACATTTATCAAGGCGGGTGAGTACTTGCGAATGTAGTGGTTTGCGGATCTTCATCGTGATGGCGTGGTGCTCGGAGGGGCGAGGTTATCGAAGCAGTGCGGGGTCGGGCGGGTGCTCGGTGGGCGGGTGGCACAAGCTTTTCAGCAGGAAGGCCCGTTCGAGGCGTACTTTCGGATCTAGATTTCAACCGTCCTTCCGGTGGCCAGGGAGGCGAAGAGGGTTCTTGATCTGATTATTCTCGGGAGCTGTGCCCTGCGGGCTTCCTTCTTATTAGGTCAATCGTCGATGTCTAGATTTCTGGACTTATTTGTAACTCTGATGTCAAACCTCTCCTCTTTTTTTATTTGTTGGGCTGAGGCTTGATGCAATGTAGCCTTCTTTCAATATATACCCATTTTTTGGCTTGTGTTCTAAGCGAGATACTTTTATTCTTTTCTGATCATGTAACCTGATTTACCCAACTTGCAGGGTCTCGATGGTTGTGTGTTTGAAGTTTTGCCTATCCTGTTTAGGCGGCTCGATTCCCCACTCATGTAGTTGGAGTGGGTGGGCTAGATTAGAATAGGCTGTGGCATCGATGTCGATTTGCGGGTTTGACTGGTCCTTCAATTGTGTGGCGTTGTGGGCGGGGTCGTCAATGCTAGGAGCGACGGAGCTCGTCTTTAGAAATTTCATTGGTGGGAAATTTGTTGGGGTACATTGGGGAGTTTGGTGTTTGGACCCTAGGGGCGGAATCCGAGGAATCGGGGTCTTGAGGGACTACTGCTTGGAGCTCAAGTCATGGCTCTTGAGCAGAAGTGAATCTCCCCAGTCAAGCGGGAGGTAGCCTTTGGCGGCGACCGGTAATATCATTCAGTTCCGCCCTTTGAGGCTGGCCCCCAATGCACCTCTCCCCCGAGCTTCGCTCGTGGGCCTCCCTAGCCCAAGAATCCTAAAACAGAGCCAATTCACCAAGTGAAGGTTCTTTTTTATTTTTTTTTTCAGGCCTTACATATTAAAAAAAGAAAAAGAAAAAAAGGGTGAAGGGTTGATACCATTTCATTTAATTTTTTTTTATTAGGCCTTATAGACAAAAGAAAAAGGGGTGAAGGGTGATACCATTCTTTTTCTTTTTTTTTGTCGGAGACCATAATGTGTTTTGGCGGATCCATATATACACAAAAGTGCTTTTTTAAGACATATCATATTTGAGCTAATCCATACCCCAGCCTATAAGGACCGTATATAAAAGCGTCACAGTTTATAACATAAGAGACAATTGTTTTCCTGGAGTTGAACTAAAGGACCATTGGTTAAGTTAAAAGAGAACATAAGACCTAACCATCTCACCTAAGTGATTTTTTTTTTCTTTTTTGTAGATTAGTCTTGAAGGTCATTTAAGTGAATACATCACACCATAAGTCCAAATTCAAATTTGAAACGCGTTCTTGTTTAGAGTCCATCTTGACCATTATGGAAGAGTGCTTGGGATTTAAGGTTGTGTGTTTGGTAGATATAAAAAGTTATGGTGTGATGTCTTCACTTAAATAATAATTATTAAAATCAATAATTGGTTTTTCTTAGCCCTTTGCTGAAAGATAAATAATTTAATAATAAAAATATCGAGCAGCTGAGAGTTCGAGAATGATTATTTTCTAATTTTAAATCCTATGAACTTTTTTTTTGTAAAGAACATTTTTGAAAACAAGCGAATACAATTTTGGTATTCTCTAAAAAATGTTGCTCTTCTAATTTAATGTTTTCTATGTTTCTATACAGCTAAAAAAAAAAAATTTAAGAACAAACGATGTTTTTCTATATCTATTTTGTTCTCTTGTTTTGAAAGCACAAAGAATACTTCTTATTTTAATTGTTCTGCGAAAATTAGATATTTTATCTCAATTTAGTGTTTTATGTGTTTTTTATGTTTTGCAAAATAAAAAACTAAAAGACAAACATGTTTCTTGTTCTCATTGATTTTAAGAACATAGAACAGTTTTAAAAAGGGGTAACCAAAGAGTTACTAAATTTCTATCTCAAAGTCCCTCTTACTATTAAAATTCACGAATCATTTATTTTAAAATTTTTGGTAAGTTGAATGAGAAAGACGGGACAAAAGAGGTTGTATCAATATTTGTTTTCTACTTTTTGGTAATAATGAAAATTTAGGCGTTAGCTCTTTATTTACATAACCTCCCTTTTAATTTCAAAGATTCAAATGGCTCTTTATTTCATAACCTCCCTTTCTCTCCATTGTTTTGCCTGCAATTCATATTTCAAGAAAGCACCCCAGTAATCACCACCCTTTCTCTCCATTGTTTTGCTGTTTCAGAAAGCACCCCATTAATCACCTCCCTTAATCACCTCCCTTTCTCTCCATTGTTTTGCCTTCCAGAAAGCACCCCATTAATCACCCTGAGCGTTATCATGTCCCGGCGTAAAGCGTTATCTTTAGGAATTATGGGCCCAGCTCATATTTGTCCACCCCATTGTATTGACCATTGGATAACCATCCATGATGGATCTCCCACAGTGGCTATATGACCACTTAGGAGTTTGTATTCTAGAATGGAGGTTTTTTCTTTTTGTATTTGAAAATTTTTTTACTGCTTGTTTGTTTCTTTCATTTCAAAGCAGTGAGTGCAGAATTCCACTCATGGGCTGTTCGAGGGTGGCTAAAATCTTGTTCAGGGCGAAAAAAAGCTCAGATCAAAGACCGCGTGAGTTCCGATTTCTGGTTTTCATTCTGTTTTAGTTGTTTTTTTTTTGTTTTTGTTTTTGTTTTTGATTTGGTTTCTTCTATGTGTTTTAGAAAGTGGGTGGTGGAAACGGGAAGAGAAAATACTGGAGTTGGAGAGAGTTCTTGAGGGTTAGGAGTTGAGAGGAAAGAACGTGGCGACATCTGAGGAGTCCGGTTCTACGTGTGGCTGAAGATCTTTGGGTTCTTGTCTTATGGCCGCCGTTACTCGAGAGCTCATCAGGGGATTTCGGGGTGGATTCGCAAAGAATGAAATTTGATTCGCATTGGGCGACTTCAGGGACTTAATTAAATGGGTTTCTTTTCTCTGCTCAATTACTCATATTTTACATAATTTGATTAATTAGTTAATTTAGATTGTCTAGAGGAAAATTACGAGCAAGAAGAGCCTTGAGGGTATGAGCTACAGTGAGGCTTGGACGTAGTGGCCGGCGGTCAGCGGGCGGTGACTCACGGTGCATGCGGCGCTGTCCGAGTTCAAGCCCGAGTCATGGCTCGGTTGCGAACATCTCCTCGGAAGCGAGAATATACGGACATCTGAGCTGTCTGATCCCGTAAAAGTAGGAAGAGAGGTATTACCTGTGCATTGCCTAATTCAATTTTTAATTTCAAGTTTTGTTTTTTGTTTTTGTTTTTGTTACGAGTATTGAGATTTCGAGGAAGGATGAATTGTGATGGGAGGCAAATGGAGCAGAAGTAAAGAACCAAATTGCAAATGAGGCAAGAAGGAATATCAAGAGGGAGAGAGCAATTTCCTATTCCATATCTCGGAGGTATAATGAATTGAAAGCGAGTTTCCTATTCTAAGAGATCAAATTTCAGAATCATCATATATATTTTACGCACTTTTTTTTTTTGTTATCAAACTTGTTTAATTGTTTGGTTTTGGAAACAATTACCAAACTTATTTTGTTTTGGTTTTAGATCTCTTCTTTCACGAGTTAACTTACGAAGCCGCCCTTCTTGAGCCTTGTTCGAGGTTAGGACATCCACCCTTCCATACTTTATAGAGTTTGGGTCCCTGGCCTCTGAAATTTTGAAGAATCAGGATTCATTTTTTACTAGCTTTACAATTTTAATTAATATTGACTTGACTCCAAGGAAGATTAAAAGCAAGACCTCCGACTTATTAACACTAACCAATTGGAATGAGAAATGCATATGTCACACCAAGTCTTGTCTTTGATAAAGTTTGAAAGTTTCAATGCATTAAGACTGAGAAGCCCAGATTGTGAGGACAACGTCTGTCAACCAAACCAAATTACAAACAATCTCTTTTTTATCAGAACCAAATTACAAACAATATCAAGCCTTTACCTGCATTGGCCGCATGTTTTATCTCAATTTCAAATCTCAGACTTCCATTTGCTCCACCTCTTAGAGGCCACTCTTCAATGTTCTTGTTATACGTACCCGCATCATGCCATGGGCGGGTGTTTCAATGGAAAAGGTCTCATATATAATTAAGCAGCCAAGAGAAACCGCTATATTTATCTACGGACCAAGAAACCATTTTACTTATCCCTACACTTTGTTTTACATCTAAATAAACATATCCAAGTTGTTTTAAAGACCATTACCTTGCCCCGACTAATTACATTTTACACCAAAACTTATAGTTGTTATATTCATGTTAATTTTGATAATATATAAACACATATTTTAATCATGTAATTTTATTATTTTCTCTTTTTTTTTTTTTTTGTGAGACGTTGTAGGTGGGTTAGGTTTTAGAGGGCAGAGTTTGATTTACAAACGAGTATTCTTCTATTCCTTTTCATATTAGGTAACTGATAATCTAAAAACTCTGCTGAGATATGTTCTATTATTTTAATTGGTTTTGATAAGCAATAGGTGAACTTTGGTATGTGGAGCCAAATTTCTACAACAATTTGATTTTAAAGCTTACTGCATATTAGGGGTGGGAAGTAAGTGACCTTGTTTAGAAAGGGGCGATTTCTCTTAAGTGGTTGCATTTATTTGTCTTTATCAAGCTATAATCCTTATTCCTTATTCTTTTTTTGGATCGGTAAAAGCAATATATTGACCGAGAAAAATAAGGAATAGGTTTCAAAACAACCACAAAGTATCTGGAGACAGGAAATTCACAGCGACAGCGAAAAAGGAAAGGGGGAAAACCTCACCACCTTTTTACATAGAGGCCATCCATTATGAAAAATCTAAGATGGAATGCACCTCTTCACCTAAGAACACCCTATTCAGCTCCATGAGATTCTAGACAAAGGAATATTTTAATCTCACATCCGGCTACCATCCATCTTTAAAAGCTATTTGATTTCTCTCTTTCCATAGTATCAAAGAAAATTATACAAATGAATAAATTTACAGCTTTTCCTCTTTTTGCTACATAAAAAGATCCCTTCTACTCAAGAGCAAATCATTGCCCATATTTGAGAATAAGCACATCATAGTTTCTAGAAGCATCACATTTTCAGTTTTTTTTTTTTTGTCAGAAACTTGTTTTTGAGTTTGAGATCTCTATGCTCTCTTTCGGCGCTCAAGAACAAATCATTTGCCAATATTTGAGAACAAAGCAAATCATAGTTTCTAGAAGCATCACAGTTTCTGCTTTTTTGTTGTAATAGAGGAAACTTGTTTTTGAGTTTTGAGATCTCTTCTTTCTTGCTTTCGGCCTCAAGAACAAATCATTGCCAATGTTGAGAACAAACAAATCATACTTTCTAGAAGCATCTGTTTTCTTCTTTTTTTTTGTTGTCAAACTTATTTTCCATTATTTATGGTTTTGAAACCATTACCAAAACTTATTTTGTTTTGATTTGAGATCTCTTCTTTATTGCTTCCGGCATTCAAGAACAAATCATTGCCCCATATTTGAGAACTTAGGCGATCATATTTTCTAGAAGCATCGCGTTTCTATACCCTTTTTGTTGTCAAACTTGTTTCTTTGTTATGGTTTAGGAAACAATCATATATGGAGATGTTGGAATCAATGTGGCAGGAAATGGAAGAGATAGAAAGAGATCGGAAACTTATAAGAAAAGGTTTAAGGTGAGGCTTGAGGAAGAAAAGGAGCAGCTGATGTAGCAAATACTCAAACGAGAGGGATGAGGAATGGAAGAGAAGAAATGGATAGGAGAGAAAGAACCCAATGAAAGGCTAAACACAACAATAAAGTCCTTCTATGATAAGCGGTGAAAGAGATGAAGGTGCTTTCATTCTTAGAGAAAAGAGAGGAAAGGATGGGAAGCTAATATGTTGAAGAAAGGCGGAGAGTTGAATATATTTATAAGAACGATTCGAGGAATTTGGAAAGATCACTTTGAAGAGAGACAAAGGAGATAGAAGGGACAATAATTACAGACAAAATTATGGATTGATAGTCTTGACATGTGAATTCAAATGTAGTGAACATGCACTCTATGCTCACTTTGAAATTGAAAGTTGTATGAATACCCTTGGTGTAGGCGAGATCAATTGATCACTTTGGCGATGATTGTGCCTCCCATGTAGTTGATTGTAATCACTCCTCCTCCTCTTAATAAAAGCTCAAAACCACTTGTTGAATAATTAAGTATTTAATTTCTGCAGGTCTTTTTGTCAACGGTTTCCTCAGATTGTGGTTTAGTTTAGTTTATCAAATAATTGAAAGTTTAGGATTTGTATAATGGATTTAGTAGGAGGTATGTAGGCTACATTTGGTTGCATTGAATTGATTGAATCAAGTTGTGTATGTCCTTTAGTCTACCAACACAGCCATGGGATTGTAGGAGAATCATGTAAGACAAACTTGACTACATGAATCTCATAGAATAAATCAAAGCTAAGCGAAGCCCTCAGTATGCTCCCTCACTCCTTCTGCAAGGCCTTTAATGGAGGATACTGATTCTGATTCTGAGATGAGAAATCAATGGCAATCTCTAATGGTGATACAAGAAGCAGTGCTGGTTCTTATACCCCATCAGTTAAGCTCTGCAAGGATCTTTACCCACCATAGAAATTGGATAGAATGAATTGGATTAAGTCCAACAGAGAAGTATATTTTTATTCATAATAAATCTGTATCCTTACATGTACATATTTATAGAGATATTAGAGATCCTACAATCAAGCTATTCCTATAATTAAGTTATTTGCCTAACAGAGAAATCTCTCTAAACTAGGAAATAATATAATAGTAATAGGAAAGAATTACAATAAAGAATCTTTGACTATTAATCCAATATCGTAACACTCCCCTCGAGTTAGTGCATAGATGTCGAGACATGCACAACTTGCCCAAAACTTGAGAACCTTTCGACTTGAAACAACTTTGGTGTGGATATCAACGAATTGATCTTGGATCGAATCTTAGGCAACTCGACAATTTTCTCATCAATTTCTCCTTAATGAAAGAATCTGTCTACCTCGGATACTTTGCTCTGATCATGTTATCTTGGGATTATGAGCAATATCACATGCTGCTTTATTATCACAATAAAGCCGAATCGGTTGCCTATGAAGATAGCCCAAATCCAACAATAGAAGTCTTAGCCACAATGCCTCACATATTCCAAGTGTCATACCCTTAAATTCAGCATCTGCGCTTAAACGTGCAACAACATTCTGCTTCTTGCTTCTCCATGTAACGAGATTACCACCTACAAAGGTGAAATATCCCGAAGTAGATCGTTTGTCATCTATTTCTTCAGCCTAGTCAGCATCACTATATGCATCCACACTTTGACAATCTACATTTTTAGTGAAGAAATGCCCTTTCTAGGAAGCGGACTTCGGATACCTTAAAATGCATAGCTGCATTCATATGTTGTTCTCCAGGATTATGCATGGCGGCTAACAATACTCGATGCATAGACGAATCGTAAGTGTGGGCTAAGTACATCAATCTTCCAACGACCCTTGTATATCTCCCTTTATCAAGCGGCTTTGATTAGTCTTAGCACACTGCTTCAATCCTTCTTCTCTTGGTGTATAATTTGGTTGACATGCAACATACTAGTTTCTGAACAAATCTAAAGCATATTTTCTTTGAGACAAAATCCTTTATCAGTCGAGACACTTTGATCCAATATTTCAAGTGATCGAGGTCTTTCATTTTGAATCGCTTGACAAGTAACTGTAGAGCCTTCCCTTCCATCAGTCATATCCACGAAACCACCATGTCATCAACATACACAATAAGGCATTAATCTGACATAAATTTGAACAAATTACCCAGGTTTCTGTATATGAATCAACAATTAACTTGTAATAAACTCAGAAAAATGGATTAAAAATCAAATGAGTTTTTAGACTCATCAATAGCATCGGTACCCCTTTTGATAAGAAGCATACCCTAAAAAGACACATCGCAATGCTTGAGGTGTCAACTTGTTGCGCTGACGTTTATGAAGATGTACAAATGCTACACAGCCAAAGACATGAGGTGGTAAGTTTGGACCCATTGGGCGACAATTGCTTCAATGAGGAGCACAGGATGGTGTTTGAAATCAATAGTGTTAAAATTACTCGGTTGATCAATATCTTTGCAAAGGTAAGTGCGTGTCCCCAATAGGATAAAAGGCATATGTGCTTCTCGATGAAACGCAGAATGACCTCAACCAGTGATGATTTTCCGCTCCTCCACCCCATTCTGTTGGGGTGTATCGGAACAAGTAGTTTGATGAATGATTTCATGGGCTTCCAAATACTGCTTCAATTCAAAACTCAAATATTCCACCCTCCATTGTCCAACACCTTGAACTTGAACACTGTGCATTGTCACGACTTCTGAGCTCCATTTTATGAAAATTTTGAAATAACAAGTTTACTTCACTTTTGGACTTCATCAAACATACCCAAGTCATCCTGGTACAATCATCAATAAAAGTAACAAACCAATGCGATCCATCCAAAAGTAACAAATTTAGATGGGCCCCCAGACATCGGAGATAATATGATCATAAAAGGGGCTGGAGTTTTGTTCAAAGTTAATGCAAACCCGAGAAACATGATGGCTTTGCAAGTTCACAAACATCACATTGGAAACTAGAGACATCAAAGTTTTCAAACCAAACTGAAATAATTTCTTCATGTACCCGAAAGCATACACATACGTCGATACCATAACCATATCTCGGATTTCCTTTTTTTTTTTCCGGACCTGATCTTTGAAAGCAGTATGACTCATCTTAACTTTTAGACACAAGTCCAAGTAATATAGCTTCCCTCGCCTAACACCACAACCAATCGTTTGCCTTGTCCGGATGTCCTTAAATACTGATATTGACTAAAAATGGCCCAAACACGAATGGCGGTGGTTATTTTAAGCCCAATGAAAGATTATAGCCGAAGAGAGGCAGCCAAGCAAAATCAAAATTCAAAAGGGTGTTAGTGAGGGACAAGGATCCTTCCCCAATAATCGAATTGAGGTACCGTTGGCGAGTGGAAACGAGGAATGTTGTGAGGAAGATTTAAGAGAATTGAAACTTGTCTAGAATCAAATGTCATATGATCCATAGCAGGAATCAATTATCCATTTTCCTTTATTAGAAACGAGGTGTATAAATATTTAAAACCTTACCAACATTACTGCTGCTCTTTATAATCTGCGAGACTTTTCACGCTATGTCTGTCTTTGTTTCAACAATTGCAGTAGTAGAGGCCTTCTTAGATTCTTCTTCCAAGAATCAAGCTATGATCCACCGATTCCGGATATCCTGAGTTCTAGCATCTACTTTTGTTTCACAGTTTGATCACGGTGAGTGCATTTGTATGATGATTTGTCTCCACCATTAACGATCTTAGGATGGAGCGGGCCCTTTTTAGTCTTGTTATTGAGAGACCGAGTTTTATTAGGCCGGTTCCTAGTCACCATGGCTAAAGCTTGAATTTTCCAATTTAATAAAATTACATCACCAGTGTCGAACATCTTCATGATGAACTAGGGCATAACACTCTTCTAATTCAAGGATAGGGATCCTTCCTCAAGATTTTGCGCACTTGCTCAAAATCACCCTCACAATCGAAAGATATGCACCTTTATCGTTGGAAACGATTTTTGATAGGATGCAATATTTGTCTCATCCGCCGCGAGCCGCGCCCATCACGATTATCCAACTCATGAAGATTTAGTCAGGTTCTCCATAATATATAGAGTGGTTTGCCATTTGTTTGCGGAGAAAGCCCTGCAGGTTGGTAGAAACCTGTAATTCATACACTCCATCATAAAAGGCTTTAGACAGAGCTTTCCAAATATCTCGTGCGGTGGGTAAGCGAATATATCACTTCATACTCTCTAGGGACATAGACATCAACAACAGCTTTTTTTAACCTTCTGATTATCTGAATACCACTTTTCATAGCCTTCATCTTTCTCATGTAGGTGCGGCGTGTACCCACGAATGTAAGAGAGTTTCTCCTCTCGGCAATTTGAATCTCCCGAACATTTGAGACCACGGATCATAGTTGGTCTCATTGATACAATTTTGAATTGAATGATGAACCTTCATGTTGAATAATGATGGGAGTGAATTCAGTGACAAGCGTTTGAGAATCGACTTGCTCATGGTTTAAAGTTCAAGAAGAATGATTTAGGGTTTCGTGGCTTTGATACCAACTTGTAAGATAGAAAAGAATATTTTTTATTCATAATAAATTTGTATCTTTACATGTACATATTTATAGAGATATTAGAGATCCTACAATCAAGCTATTCCTATAATTAAGTTATTTTCCTAACAGAGAAATATCTCTAAACTAGGAAAGAATATAATAGTAATAGGAAAGAATTACAATATATAATCTTTGACTATTAATCCAATATCGCAACAACAAGAAGCGGTGCTGGTTCTTATACCCCATCAGTTATGCTTTGCAAGGATCGTTACCCACCTTAGCAATTGGATAGAATGAATTTGATTAAGTCCAAAAATTATCTGTTTGATTGGAGATTTAAACAAATAGGCAACTCCTTGTTGTCTTGATTATATACCTAAAAAATCATAATTGGAAAAGTCATGGGAGGAAGCCCCAGTTTGTGTTTTAGGGTATATAGTTTTGGTTTTGGATTATGGATTTTATATCTGCTTTGTTTACACAGCCATTAATGTGGCCACAAAATAGAGATTTGAACTTGTTTTTCCATGTTTGGATTGATTGTGAATGAATCAGTGTGATTGATTTGAAGAGTTAATCATCTTGTTTCCTTAATTTCCTCTGAATCTGGTATTTGTTTTTTCAACAAATCATTTTTTGTTTTCCATGATATATTATTTTAGATTCTTTGTTCACATAATATATTTATTTTTTAGTCTTTGCTACCAATGAACTAATCTTGAACAATATAGATATTGTCTTTTCGAACCAAGAATCTTCATGATTTTCTGATGCTTATCTGAAGTTAGGCTCGGTTTATAACTCATAAAGTAGAGGTGGAAATTTTGGCTCGACCCATTGGGCTAGCCTGGCCCACCCGGAATTAGGGCAGGCCATTAATTTATTGACCCGAAAAAACCAGGCCAAATTAGGCCTTACTTTCGGTCTGTCACTTAATTTGCCTTTATAAGGCAATTTGGCCCGATCCGCTTGGATTTTGTGGCTGGCCGGGCTGCTATATTTTAGGCCTGAAAAAACAAGGCCAATTTTGGCCAAGCTCGATTTCGGTTCGGCCCAATGTTGGCTCAACCCAGCTCAGCCCGTACACCCGAATTGCCACCTATATCGGAAAGTAGTAAAAAAAAGAAAATATAGAGAAAAAGTGGAAGGAAATAAAATTTATAGGAAAATAAAAAATAGGATTAAACTTAATAAATTAATTATATATATTTATTCAAGCTTATTTTATTTGTTTTTATCTATAATATATAAAATAAGAAATTTAAAAATATATCAAATTATGATTATATTTGATTTTCTTTTATATTTTTCATTGAAATTAAACATGAGAAAATTATTTTTTTAGTTTTTTTCTTTCCTTAGTATTTTTAAGGTTTAAGCAGACCCAGAAAAGAATTAATTCATACATAAGTATTATAACTTTTTACATTTTGAAATAGAAATATCATAATAACCCCCATCCAAAATGCAACATTCTATTTGTATTCTACATATTCGAAAATTGTAAGATCAAATATATAAAGGGATAATAGTTTAAGGGGGACAAATTCAAAACTTATTTACCAAAACTAACGCATTTTTTTAAATACAAAAGGATATCTGAAAAAGATAGCTTTTTAGGAAAAATTCCCGACTAAGGATATAGTTATAATTCGGGGTGTAATCGAGTCGAGCTAATGTCGTCTGATGTCGAGCACGAACTGGTCGATAAAACTTCAAAGCTCATACTAGACTTGGCTTCGATCAAACTTTTTGGATGTTTGGAACTCAACTCAGGAAATAGTCGAGTTACTCAAACTCGACTCAACAAAACTCGAATCAATTAAAAATTAATAAATAATTATACTCGACTCGATTTGAAATCGACTCGAGTTCGACTCAATTAATAAAACAGCAAAGCTCAATTAAACTAACAAGCCACCGAGATTGCGTTATTATGATACTCGGAACTACGACTGACTGACTGCTCCCGAGGCTGTTTCAGGCTGGATGGTTTTGAGTATTGCGGAGTCAAGGTTTATTGGCATTGCCCATTACACTAGTTACAATTTGATGGATGGAAGTGATACAGTTATCATGTGATTTATCTTTTGCACTTTCTAGGCATTTTAATTCGGTGACATTTCTAGATGGCTCTTACAAGAGATTAGTTTTGTTTCTTTTAGTTTATCTATTTTAGCCAACTTCTCATAGACAAAGACCGAAGTTTCACAAATAAAAGCTCATATTAAGAACACAAAGAAAATGTGTGTATGAGATAATTCCGATATCATGCTTCAAAAATAAAAAATAAAAAAGCCTTTATGAGATGTGGAACATGTGTAACATCAAGTAGAATGTTATGTTTTACATTAAGGTGATTGTAATTTTATTTATTAAAGAGTTTATAATGCTATATATATATATATATATATATATATATATATATATATATATATATATATATATATATATATATATATGGACTTATCTTAGTATTTACAACCATCATGATTTATTAAGGTCAAAGCATATGAAATCTACACAATTGTAGATTCAATGTACAATAATAAAATATAGAAAAAGAAAAACATCATATTTGCATAGAAACCCTTACGGGAAAAAACTAAAGACAAAGGAGAAAACTAAAGACAAAGGAGAAAACTTCACTATGAATATAAGAATAATTACAAATTACAACGGAATAGAGAAATAACCCTATTATATATGTTGATATGATAAAAATACTCGAACAATATGTATGTAGCAGAAAAGAAGAAAGGCAAGTTTCAGCACTCATTTGGAAGGCTACGCTACTTGTTTGGAAGGCTGAGGTAGCCCATGATGAGTTACGGGGTATGCTTCATACGATCGGTCATGGAAGAAAGGAAGAGCTCATGGCCGTTTAATCATCATCCAAACACACCTTTGCGTGATTTTCCGTGCAATTTAGGTCAGGCAATATGGCCATACGGTGCCGTATCATGGAGAGAACTTCATGGAGTTCATCGGCTTCCTAGAGTAGAGGGCACTATGTGGAACTTGACCAATGTAAAGGTAAATTCCATATAGCACCCCAGACATCATATTTTACCTTTTTCTTTTTTTTTTTTCAAACTTGTTTTTATTGTTTTGGTTTTGGAAACAATTGCAAGCTTGTTTTGGAGCTTGAGATCTCTTCTTTCCTGCTCGAGTACTCAAGAACTAATCATTGCGCTTATTTAGAAACAAGTCGCTATTTTCTAGAAGCATCATATATTTTACTTTTTGTTATCAAACTTATTTTGGTAACAATTACCAAACTTGTTTTGAGTTTGAGATCATCCTCTTCTCTTGCTTTCCAGGCATTTAAGAACAAATCATTCCCCATATATATACTCATCATTAAGGTTGTTTCTCGTTTTAACGGATGTGCAGTAGGCGATGGCGATCGGCAGCTCGAATGGCTCCTCGAAACGCATGACTTGTAGAGCGGGAGCGTATTATTATTATTATTATTATTTTTCTTCTGAAAATAGAGCGAATGGTAATTCTTGTCGGAATGAGTACAAACAAAACCCTAGTTTCTCTAGACCTCGAGATGGCCAAGCAGTTCGCCATTAGAATCATCGCGAAATCTAGTAGAAGACGAACAAACTTAAGTCGAATTTCGAGACGATTCAGTTTTATGTATTTAGTAGGACGAGCCAATCGGGGGTGTCGCATTAGCGCGAGTGCATGCCACATGGCACCAGGATTTGGGAAAACTTGGCACCTAAGTGACCAAGTGTCATACTCTGAATGCATGCAAATTAGTGGGAAGTAGTTGGTGCATGGCTTGGCATGGAGTGACACTTGCCATAAACGCCATGTCGAGCACCATGAGAATTGGTCTTGTGTAGTGGAGAGAAATCAGAACTGAAGGGGTTCTTCCGCTGGTTAGATCAAGTCCTAGAGAGGAAGGAGGAAAATCATAAAAAAGAGAGAAGAGAGAAGAAGGAAAGCAAAGAAACAGAAAAAAAAGGAAGAAAGGAAGGAGAAAGGAGGAGGAGCTGCCGTCCTCCATTGTTGCCTAGTTTGGAGGACCCAAATTTGATCCCACACACTACAAGAGGTGAAGGATCTTTATCTTTAGTTATTTCCTTGTTTGGGGCCATGGAAGCGTAGCATTTGGTTGAGTTTTCTATGTGATTGTTTGAATGAATAGCATGCTGAATTTTACGGGTTTTAATTGAGATTTGTGATGTTGTACTTGCTGAATTTCTGGGTTTGAAGACTGAATTTGTGATGTTGTACATGCTGTTTTTTTGTTTTTTAGAACTGAAACTCAGTTTGAATTGTATTATTGTATGCATGACTAACATGCAGAATGTTATAGGTTTTAGACTGAAGAAATACAATTTGGTGTATTATTGTATGAATGAAAAACATGCAAAATTTCCTGGGCTTTCATGCATGACTAACATATAGAATCTTTTGGGTTTTTAGATCAAAGAAAACTCAGTTTAGGGGTGTGTATGCATGAAAAACATGCAGAATTTTCTGGGCTTCCATGCATGAAACTAACATGCAGATATTCTGGGTTTTTAGACTGAAGGGTGGTTTGGTGTATTATTGTATGCATAGAAAAACATGCCCGAATTTCACAGGCTTTCATGCATGACCTTTATGTTGAATCTTTTGGGTTTTAGATCAAAGAAAAATCAGTTTGGTGTATCATTGCTTGCATGGTTAGCATGCAGGGTTTTCTGGGTTCTTAGGCCGAAAGAAAATCGGTTGGTGTATCATTGCTTGCATGGATTAACATGCGGGATTTTCTGGGTTTTTAGCCCTGGTTGTTTAGGCCATAACTTTCCGAAATCCCGAACTCGATTTGGGTGTTCTTGGACTCTATGGAAAGTTCATGGAGTCCAGAATCTAGCCATAAGCCATTCAGTTGAAATAGGTGCTCACATATGTGCCGAAAAACTGAGTAATTGTTATCAATATGGGTGTTTCAAAAACATTGGGTTGTAATGTGTTGTGCTTGAACATGGCCACTTCTTGGCATGTAGCAGGCCTGATTGGCGTGCTATGTCTCAGCTTAGGAATATGAGTTATGGCATTACTTGCCTAAGTAATGGTGGGGTGTATTATGCATGCTTAGAAGATGTGACATTATGAATGTTAGAATGAGATAGAAAAGATGTAGTGCATGCTTATGTGATGTGCGGATTTGGATAATGTGGAATATTAACATGACTGTCATTTGTTGATATTAGACTGAATGAAATGTTGTATGCATTAGACATGAGTGTTCATAGCACACACAAAGTGTACGGTGTAGAATGTCCGTGTAGAAGTCTTAAATACATTGGTCATGGGTTTTGAGTCACGATGTTGCTAAATTGCATTTACATTGGTGTGCGGTAACACCACATTACATGAGTGCGTACATGGTACTGATTTGCGCTGCGTTTGGTGTTGAATCGTGTGCGGAGCAGGAATGGGACGAAGTCCAATTGAGTTCCACAGCGTTAAACGAAAACAACATGTATTAATAACAACCAGCTAGAAACTTATATCCTTCTACTTTCAGTGCATTTCTTTGGTAAACAGCATCATAGATACAACATATCAAATTAATATTTTCCTTAAAATTTATAATTAAACATTGTCACTACTCGAACACTTAGGTGAGATGGTTTGAGTATCTTTACGCCTTGATTGGTCGAGTTCAAGCTACAGGTTACAAGCATCTTCACATGGTAGATTTTTACCACCTTGGTGGTCCTCCCATCCTCGTAATGGATTGGTGTGGTATGACTTGAAATGTCTTTTGTGTGTACATGAACCCGCTTAGGACATCTCATAGTATGACGAAAATATAAATTAAAATTAAACATTGTCAACGCTGAGGCATCGAGTTATTTTTGATTAAGATATATATATATATATATATATATATATATATATATATATATATATATATCTTATATATATAAATTTGTAATTGGTAGCACACCATCGTAAATAAAAGATTGTATAAATATTAGTGATTCATAGGAAAATGGCATAAATCCCGGTCGAAAATGCAAGTAATTAAACAAAATGACCAGTCCCTCGAAATTTAAGCAGTGAAAACAAATTCTTGAATTTTAAAATGCACTCTTCTTTTATATATTCCGTGAGATTTTCTATTTATGCGAACAACTAGAAGCTTTTGACTTGTTCAAAAATGGAAGGCTAGCTGCAATGACTCCAAGATGATAATAAATGGAAGATCAAAAAATTTGGAGTCTGCGGTATAATAGAAGACGAGTGTAAGTAGTATTTGCATATTAGCAGACAAAATATTTGATTAAAATACACGAAATAATCCAAAATGTACAAATCAAACATTTCTCTTTTTTCTTAGAAAATAAATCATTATAGACAAAAATACTTTTTCATCTTTTAGCTATATTACATGTATCTTATTAAAATTATTTTTACAAGAACAATACTTGTATTTTGTCAAAATGTGATAAAATTATTGAAGAAGTTGAATTTTGAAATTCATGTTTCAAGGGTCTTTTGATTGAATAGATTGAAAGATATTTTGTCAATAGTGAGTCCTTTTTAGTTTAACAATGTGGAGGCTACATTTACAAATTAGATATTAAATCCATCATTAATTTGGTTGGTAAGTGTTCTTTCTACGAATCGAAGCATCAAGAAATATGTTGAGGAGTTTAATGACTTATCCATATGTTTTTAGGAAGGACTAGGGAAGAAGAAAATAAAAGAAAATATAAAGGAATAATGGGAAGGAAAGAAATTTTTGAGGAAAATGAAAAAATGTTTAAACTTAATAAATAAATTTTATATGTTTATTTGTTTCTTTTTATCATATAAGGACAAAGAAATTTTAAAATATGTAAAAATTTTAGGTATTTTAATTATATTTCATTTATATTTTCACGGTGAGAAACGAAACATGAGAAAAATCATTTTCTTATTATTTTCTCTTTTCTACGCTGCGGGTTCCAAGCAGGAGACCTTTGGCAATATTACTAATGCCCATAATCTACGTTCTTTTAAATATTTTGCTCCAAATCTTGGAGATATATATTTTTAAATATACAAATCACATGGTTAGATGAGATTATCTCCTTCTATCCCTATAAGGAAGTTTCTCTTTCAATTCATCTCTTTCATTAACAAGGATGGTATGAAGTACTTGAATTGTTTTTTGAGATTTGTTTGTGCTTTGTGCCTCAATTTCTTAGGAGGGAGTGATTTGTGATCTTAAGTTTGTATTTTCTTTTTAATATGTGGGGTTGGTTGTTAAATTGTTTTAGGGACGTGAAAGCCATTGCCGAACCTCGTAAATTTAAGTGTTCTTTGTTTGGTATTATTTTTACTTTGCTACTTCTTTAGTTTGTCATTATTGTGTATCGAGGAGAGATTTGCGGAATTTACGCACAAAAGTTACTATTCACGATGAATTACTATTCAAATGAATAGTAAACACTATTTACATGAATAGTACCATTTGTTAATTTAGGGGGAAAACTAGCACTGGATTTCCCATTGATTGGTATCGAGCCAAGGTTCGTGAGTATGCTACGTGGTTGCAGAATTGGTATAAAGTCTTCCACATCGAAAAGGTTCCTTCAGGCTTTGGCGTTTTTCCTATAGTTTAAGGTATGCTCCACGTAGTTTGCGACTTTGTCTAATCTTCCACATCATAAAAGTTTCTATTGAGATATTGACATTCCGCGGTAATGACTATTTGTTGTAAAAATGTCGGAAATTTGAATCCGATTACTGTCAACCTCTACACCGAAAGGATTCTCATCAAGATCGATGGTGACTAATACCAAATTTGATGTAGGAGGAAATTTGATGGCACCAGCAACTTTGGCATGTGGAGTGTGAGGTGCGGGATGTTTCTTTCAAGGGCTTGATGTTGCCTTTGAAGAAAGCATACGGAAGATGTTGATGAGAAAGATTGGGCCAAAGTCAATTTGTTATGTGAGTAAGGTCGATTGTCTCTCAATTTGAAATATCCGTTTATATGAGAGGCGTGCAGAAGCAAGTTGTGGGAAGGAGATGGAAGACAAGTTTCATGAAGAAGAGCCACGGAGAACAAGCTCTATCACGAGCAGGGTTATGTAGCTTCAGTATAAACCAGGTACCACTATGAATGATCACATCACCAGATTTGATTCATTAGTAACTAATTTATTGAATTTAGATGAGAAAGTAAGTGATGTTGATAAGGCTTTGATATTATTAGCTTCCCTTTCTGATGAATATGAACATCTTGTTGTTAGTATGTTATTTGGGAGAACAATAATCCTTTAAAGTAAGCTATTTGCTCTTTGTATTCTAATGGTCGGAAAAAAGAAGATAGAATTGAACAAGAGCTCTGGCAGTGAAACACATTGTTCGAGAGTCGTAATCAAAGCCGAAAGCCAGGGAGAAAAGGATGATCTCAGTCAAAAGGCAAACTTACAAAAGATGAATGTACTTTTTATCAAAGAAAAAGAGGCATTGGAAGAAAGAGCGCCAAGTTGCATAAAAAGAAGAAGAGGTGCATCCCGAAGCATGTGGGTGAAGATGATAAGTGATTTTCACTGGCTTGTGTGTCATCGATGACTAATCTTGATGAATGATTTGTAATGAGTTCAGCACCGCTCATTTCATATGTGTTTCGAGAAGGGTGGTTCTTCAACTTCCCTGGAACTTGATGGTGGTGTTGTTCATCGCGAATAATCGAAGCCTGGAATCATTGGGATCAGTTGTCAGTTTGAAGAACCATGATGGGCTCGACGAGTGCGACGGGTGTTCGGTATATTTGAGAGCTTGAAAGATCTCATTTCTTTAGGAACTTGGAGTCGAAAGGTTTCCACTATCTGATATCTCTGGTGGGATTAGGAAAGTTGTTCGGGACACTTAGCTGGTGATGAAGGTATGAGAGAAGCAAACATGTACCTTTATCAAGGAGGAATTTCTTGGAGATTCAATATGAGTTCTCTATGACCATTTATCAAACATGTACTATGCATAGGCCACATGGGCGGCTTGACCCGTTGAACCAAGGCTCATTCCTCATATACGCTGCGAGCTACCCTTCCTGTAGCCCAGAGTGCATAGGTTTAAAGCGAAATAATTACTTTTAAATACACATATAGACTTGTTTTAAAAATTAATCTTAAAAATATATTCATCATTCACGGTTTAAAAATTAACCTTAAACCGTAGTGTCATCACAATTTAAATTTAACCTTAAAACTACGATTAAAGTAAATTTTCAAACGCAATCAGTGAATACGGTTTGAAAATATCTGAAAAAAAAGAATTACTTTGCTATCAAACTCCCCCGGTACGAGAAAAAGTTCCAGTCGGATGTTTATTCATATCCTTTTAATAGAAATTTAGATTTTCTCTCTTGATATTAGGTTTTAAATCAAGTATGAAATCAGAGAAAAGCATGTCTTATATACGGGTGGATTGAAGGAACTACCTTAACAAGGTGGAGTTCTATAAACTCTGGCTGGGGTTATGTGACCACAGGATAAAGTTTAGGTCAGTTCAAAGAAGCAAGAGAGAGAAAGCAAAGGGCTTTGACCATTCGAGACGAAATTTTGAACAAGATAGATTTGGTGATAAGGTTGGGTGGCAGTATCATGAGTCAAAATGTGAATTTGATTGGTAGAACTACCCTGGTACTTTTTATAAGTTTCATCATTTTCCCCTTGATTCAGACCCTTCACATAATACTGATCTATATAATATTTTTTTAGTTAAACCATAGAGATGTCATTGGGTCATGCACCTGAAAGAATGTGCCTTTAAGCCATGTAACACTTGAATAAAAAATTCTCATACGAGTTAGGAGGAACTATAAGGGCTGATAAAGCTCTACCATAGAGCAAAGCTAAAATTCTGAGGCTTGAATTCACAAGGATATTGGATTGGAAGATTAAATACTCAGCCATCTCACTACATGTTAGTTGGTCAATGGTATTGGGTTCAAATCTTCCTCTTGTAAATTCAACCTTATATCTAATCAAACTTCAGCGGTTGCATTTGAAATGTGCATATTATGAGTGATATGGTACGTACTTTTTTTTTCTTTGAAAAACATTATTCATAATTAATGGAAATTGTATATTAATTTCCATTACAACCTCCATTACATTTATTAAAATAAATAATAAAGACTCCTTATTCCCACATCAAGCAGGGAGGAGCAGGCTATGAAATATAGGCCATTACATATATTCTTAATGATTATCGGATTGGCCAATGGTGAAGACTAAACGGCCTTGAGCAGTCCCACTGCTTTGCTCTTTGCAGTGGTCGTTGAACATGAGATCTCAATGTCACCTTTGGTATAGTACTTGGCTTGTACTTTTGGATGGATCCTCCATTGGGAGAAGCACATCTTGTTTCAAAGAAATTAGTTCAAGACCATATCAAATTGTAATTGTATGTAAAAGTTCTCTTTGTCTATTCCATCAATCCACGCTGAAGTAATTCTTTGGTTTCCTAAAATGATATGATTAATTCTGTAAGTTAGCATTTTGAAGTGCTTAGTTACTTTTCTTTATGACAAATGCTAAAAACTTAGAATACCCTGTTAGTGATGCCATGCCAATTCAAATTGGTAATTCGTGTTCATGAGTCATTTTTTTTTTTTGTGTCAGTAAAAGGAGTTTTTATATAGTATTAAAATCAACGAATCACGACACAAGAGTGCAAATAATAAATTCAAACATGACCAAATTAGTAATCGGGTAACATGATAAACCAGTGAAATATATATATATATATATATATATATATATATATATATATATATATATATATATATATATATATATATATATATATATATATATATATATATATAAGGGTTAATCTATGTGGATTATTATAGATATAACCCGTTTATTAAGCGGGTTATGTGGAATCAACACGAATCCGATCAAAACCACGATTATACTCAATCCAAACTAAGTAAAAATTATGTTGAGTTAGTATTTGTAATTTAGTAGCTAATTGTCATTTTCAAGCCCTAATGCCAATGTCTAGAAACAATGGCCCTCTTGAGTCCGTGTTCACAAAAAGCTGTTATAGAAAACAATTTTAGAATCAATAAAAACACGAAAAAGATGCTCTGAAAAAAGGGAGTTTTGGAAACACGAAGAACACAAACAAAAAATTAAGGAGCCCCTTTTTGCAAACAAAGTTTTAAGTGTTCTCGGAACAAAAAAGCTGACATTGAAAATAGGAACAAGCGGTGACTATATAAAATAGAGATCAACCTTCTCGAGTAACCTTCTTGGAATTGATCCGGGCCCACCGTCTCCTTCGTGATAATAGAAACGGACATGGTAGCATGTGGGAAGGATCTTGCAGAGATAAGGTTATCGGTCGATTTGGAAGGGATTGAAGAAGTGATCCTCATGCTCATCAGTGATAACACCATGATGATGCTAGAGATGAATTTGAGAGGGATAGATCAAGGAGGAGGATGATGATTGCTTTCTAGGGATAGTTAAGTTTAAATTAAGACAGGATATTGCCATGTATTCAGGGATGATGTGGGTAGTTGAATGTTGACTAAATGGGTTTAACAAGGATATTATTTTGTTTTCCTATTATTATTTTCAAATATTATTTTATTTTATCATTGTTTTAAAATATTATTTTATTTCTTATTATTATTTTAAAATATTATTTTATTTGATATTATTGTTTTAAAAATATTATTTTTTATTTCTTATTATGCATGTAATGACTAGGGGTATAAATAAATGTTTTAGAGTTTGTTTTGAGGACTTTTATCACTTTTATTGAGTTTATAAAAAAATCAGCTTTTGCTTTAATTATTCTCTGGTTTGGGAATTGGTTTTGGATTTGAGACGTGTTTATTCTTATTGTGTCAGTGTGTTGAGTCAGTATAGATTACATCTTCGTAATCGGTTTATATTAGACCAGTTTCTTCAGTCGATGACTAATGCGGTGTTAGTGATGACAACCAATCCCAAGATGGTGATTGGGGATTACGAACTACTTGAAGATCGATTAATGAGTAGCAATAATCAATACAAATTTAACTCAGTTGGAAACAAGCTAAGCCCAATTGCATACATTGTTGAGGATTAAGCAATGGATAAGGCGTATGAATGATGATGAAGGGTGACCTTGCTAGACTATTTTTAGTCCCATTCCAAATATCTGAAATTAAAAGACTAGTTGTAGGATTTGATAACACCTCAGATGAGAGAGGATGACTTAGGTGGTGCAAATCCATGTAGTGAACAAAGAGGTGGAAGACAATGGCAAACTCTGAGGAGACGATGAATGAGCTAGTTGAGATATTCCTGTTTCAGTAATAATCTTGATATTGATGGGTTTTAGATTGGTTCATTGAAATGATGGTTTCCATGAATATATCAAGTTGCTTGAGGTAGTATTTAAATTTGCTGCTTAGAGGTTGAAGGAGGAGCATTAGTATATGGATAGATTAGAGAGAGATGAGGATGAGAGAGGGTGTAGTTCGATTCAAACATAGTGTAAGATGAAACAACTATTATATAGGAGTGAGATTTTAGTACCCGGACTATAAACAATATATTTTTATATAATTAGAAGTCTTACCACGAGTTGTGAGGAATTATGAATGAATATATTTATTGCTGAATTTTAAGATTGACAAAGAGGAATAAGTTATCGAAGTGAACCAACGTAATGTAGTGAGATATTTCAATGGAGTTGAAGTAGGACTAATAGACATAAAATTGGGGTGCATATGGTTTTCAATGTGCAAGAGGCTAGAAATTTGGCCATGAAAGTTAAGTTACTCATTTAGGAGCAAACTCGTAGTACTAATTGTAGAATATATGGAGGGGTGGACAATAAGACTCCAAGTGACAGGAAAAACACATTTGTTTATGTTCCGATATTGCTTGTGGAACTATCAATGTTGTTGTAGGAAAAGGGAAAAGTGTAGCAATGGAAGGAGGTAAGGGTAATACTTTTGAGCCTGCCAAAAACAATAACACTTATGCAAGACCTTTCAATGTTAAAGTGCTATATGTGGAAAGGCTGACTATCGTTCTAATGAATGTGCTAAATGGAAGGCAATGAATGCTTAATTGGAAAGACGATGATGTAGAGGGATGAGGTGTGCATACTTGATGGAAATAATGACTGAGGAATATGAAATGGGAGGGAGTACACTTGTGTGGTAGGAAGCTCATGTTATCTTGAGTGTCTGGTGATGAGACTCGGCCACCATAAACTACTTAGGTGTCTTTGTCACCCGAGGGAGTTAGGTGTGATCTTATTATTGATAAGTAGGAGTCAAGAGGGAACATAATAAGTAAATATATTTGTTGAGAGGCTCTTTAGGCTTTAGGTACCTGATGCAAGGGAGTTTGTGTGATCTTATTGGCTGATAATGGGAGTCGAACATAATAAGTAAAGATGTTTAGGGACTCTCAGGTTAAGAGAGGCGAAAACTCACCCGACCCGTATACTATTGGTGGATTAAAGAAGTTGATGGTATTCAGTGAATGAGCGTTGTAAAGGTGTCATTATCTATTGGTAAGTATAATGATGAGATGTACTCTGATGTGATAGATATGGATGCTTGCCGTATTTTGTTTGGAGTGTCCTTGAGGGTATGATGTGGATGTTAAACACTTGGGCATGAGTAATTTGTTTTGAATTAGAGAAGGGAATAACATATACACTAGGAAGAACCAACCTAAGGTTTTACAAGCGCGGAGGGGAAGAAACTTTCTAACTATTGTGGATGACCCATCTTCACTTATGAGACCCCAGAAGTGCATTTGAGCGATAGGTTTAAATTTTTTTGAAAATTGTAGTTACCAATCGCAATTTTAACTTTAAGCATAAAACTGTATAGTTGATGACTATGATTTTAACTTTTTTGAAAATGTTTAAGGCCGTAGTCACGACTACGATTACGATGATATGGAAAAAGAACTAGTTTGGGCATTATTTTGAAACAAGTGTTAATTAATTTTGAATTTTTTTGAAAAAAGATTATTTTAGATTTTGGCTTGCTTACATCAAGTTTCGAAGAAAGTATTACTGGTTGTGGCTGCTTATTATATAATAATCTTGCAATTGAAATGAAATTCATCCTCTCGACTATATTTCACTTGCCCATTGCCATACTTTCAGACCAAGTGCGAGTAGGAATGACTTCAATGTTCCTTTCATATTTACTTTTTAATTGTTTTATACCTTGTCCATTATCACTAAAAGAGTTTCAGTCATTTTGAAGTAATTTAATTAGTAGAGCCAATATTGTTAACTAAATTTAAAATTGTGTATTAATTTCCTTTCTTTTATTTTTTTTGAAATAGGGAAAAGTTTACAAACATCCTTCCATTTCAACATATTTTTAATAAGTAAACAGTCATATTTACAGTAACCTATATACAGTTTTGTCTTCATCAAAACCAGTTTAGAAAAAAGGTGGGTGTGTGAGTTTCAGGAGGTTGGAGTCTGGAGCATGGAGATATGTGCCTGGAGGAGGCGGAGAGAGAGAGAGAGGGAGGAGGAGGGGGGGGGGGGTGGGGGGGGGAGGGGAGAGAGAGAGAGAGCTAAGTTCAGTTTATTCAGTTTGTCTTCATCATATTTGGTGTATTTTAATCAAATACCACCGTACACTGGCCTTGTATACTGCACTCAAATTTATTTATTCAGTTTAAACCTCTTTCATTTTCCTCAAGAATTCATTCCTTCCATTATTCCTTTTTATTTTTCTTTCCCTAGTTCTTCCCCACTAAAAACATATGGATGAGTCATTACTCCCTCAACATATTTTTAATGCTTGATTTAGTAGAAAGAACGCATAATATGGATGCATTCTGCTTCCAGTTTTGTAAATGTAAACCTCCACAATGTTAAACTAAAAAAGGATTCACTATTGACAAAATATCTTTCAATCTATTCAATCAAAAAAGACCCTTTGAAACATGAATTTAAAATCAACCTTAAATAATTTTTGATCACATTTTGACAAAAATCTGAGTTATTATTTTCTTTTAAAAATATTTTTTTTTAATAAGATACATGTAAATAACTAAAAAGACAAAGTATTTTTGTCTATAATGATTTATTTTCTAAGCCAAAAAAAAACGTTTGATTTGGAGATTTTGGATTATTTGGTATGTTTTAATCAGTATTTCAATTTTATTTGAAAGGTTTGCCAATATACAAATACCAATGTTTTGGCCTTCATTATCGCATGAATTTTTAAGTCTTCCATTTATTATCATCTTGTATACAGCTCATTCTGGCTAGCCTTCCATTTTGAACAAGTCAGGCTTGGTTAGTATTCGGATAAATAGAAAAATGTGGGAATATATCACAGAAGATTACATTTTAACATTCAAATTTGTTTACACAGTTTAAATTGAGGATCATCATTTGTTCATTCTGCATTCTGGCCAGGATTATGAACTTTCCATGAATCCATATTACATACAATCTTTACTCTAAAGGAATTTGATACATTTGGTTATATATCTTAAATCAAAAGTAACGTTCTCTACCAGTTCAACAATGTAAATTTTTATTTTATTTTTGGTCACACCATGGAACATCTTAAAGCGAAAGTTCATGCATACAATACGAAGCCATTTTAAACCATATCACATTAATCTTTATACTAGTGGGATGGACCACCGAGGATGGTAAAACTCTATGCAAAGCAGGTTGTAGTCGGGGCTTAGACTCAGATGATTAAGATAGAAGAGACTCAACCATCTCACTTACATGTTCGTGATAGTGACAATGTTTCAATTATAATCTAAAGAAATATTCATTTCATACGGCATTACGTGTTGTTTATCGATGAAATGCAGCGAAAGTAGAAGGATATAAGTTTCTAGCTGGTTGATAATAAGATCCACACAATTGTTTTGTTTTATCATTTTGCCCTTTTTGTATTTTCCTTTATCCTGAAAAAGAAAATAAAAAGAAGGAAAGAAAGAAAAAAGGAATTAGACTACCACTTGGAAAATTAACCGGTAGTTCCCACACCAGACCTTCCTCATAAGCAGCCAGGGAGAAACACCATCAAGGGAAAGGCCGCAGTCATTTCCATCTATAAAATAACACCCTTTGGTCTCACATCTCTCCTCACCTCAGACCCACTGCTCTCTTTGGAATTCTTCATATTTTGATCCTTAATCTTTTCAAACTCAGATCAATCATGGGTGTTTTTACTTATGAGGATGAGGTGACTTGTTCAATTCCCAGTGTAGGGTATTTCAAAGTGCTATTCTTGGGTGACAACCTCATTCCCTAAGATAATGCCTAGGGCTATCAAATTCATGTGGAAATCCTTCGAGGAGAAGGTTAGTTAATTGTACTTTCTATTACCATCATATATATACCCATATATATATATATATATATATATATATATATATATATATATATATATATATATATATATATATATATATATATATATAAGACTTTTAGGTGCACACTGACAATCCTCCTCTTAAACAAAGTTCCGCCAGACCTCCTCTCAAACCACTTTGATTTTTCCTTCCTTTGCGTTTTGCAGGCGACCTTATGTGAAACACCATCACATTAGAGGGCCCACCGCATCATTTTGTTCGGCTTCCATCCACATTTATTAGCTTGGATTAGCTTTGATACCACTTGTTATGAGCCTCGCCCAGACCCATCCACATCGGTATGATATAAATTCCTTGACATACTTTCGAAAAGCATTTATCATTCCACCGATGTGAGACATTGCAGAGACTTTGTTGCACACTAACATATATATACCATATATATATATATATATATATATATATATATATATATATATATATATATATACTTGCTTATAGGGATTATAAACTAATTAATGTTCTCTTATAACTGGTTTCTTCCTGCGGGAAACGGAATTGAGAGCATGACTACTGAGGGTTGATCACATTAGACAAAGAGAACTTCACAATCAACTACCGTGATCGCGAGGAATGTCACGAGGCGGTGGCATTAATCGATTTCTCGAGCAAAGTTGTGGCTTCTCGGATGGGAGGATGCATGCGAAAACCGGGAAATACCACCAGGACGATGCTCGGGTGCAGAGGAGCACATTAAGGAGTGGCAAAGAGAGGATCATTGTTTCAAGGCTATTGACCTACGTCTATTACATCACGATGAATAACAAAACAAAATCTTTGTTTAGTACTAATATTGAGACGTAGTTTAGAGACTAATATTAATGATCAAAGATTCTTTATTATAATTCTTTCCTATTACTATTATATTATTTCCTAGTTTGAGATTTCTCTGTTGAAATGATAGCAATTATAGAATGACTTAGATTGTAGGATCTCTAAATATCCCTACATAATCATACATGTAAAGTGGATTTATTATATAGGAATAAAATATTCTTCTGTTGGGACTTAATCGATTCATTCTATCCGATTGCTATGGTGGCTAAAAGATCCTTGCGAGCTTAAGCGATGAAGTGCAGAACGACCTTTACTTCGCCAGTATCGCCATTAGAGATTGCCATTGATTTCATCTGTAACTGTAACTAAGTATCCTCCATTAAAAAGGCCTTGGAAAGGAGGAGGGCATACTTGGAGGGTTTACGCTTGGCTTTTGATTGATTACGTGAGATTCATGTAGTTGGGTTTGTTCATATGATTCTCCTCTTACACAATCTCCATGGGTGTTGGTAGACTAAGGACATACACAGTAGATTCAATCAATTCAATGCAACGAACGATTCGCGGCTCTGCCGTCCATTATACAAATCAGAGCTATTTATTCTTTGATAAACTAAACTAAACCACAATCTATGAAACCGTTGACAAAAGACTCGGAGAAATTAACCTGGAATTATTCAACAAGTGGTTTAGCTTTTTATTAAGAGGAGGAGGAGTGAGGTTACAATCAACTATTGCGGAGAATGATAATCATTAATAGAAATGATCAATTGATGCTCCTAGCACCAGGGTATTCATACAACTTTCCAATTTTAGTAGGCATGAGGTGCATGTTCATTACATTTTAAATTCACATGAAATTAAGAGACTATCAATCCATAATTTTTGTCTATAATTATTGTCCTTTCTATCATGTCTCTACTTTGCCGTGATCTTTCCAAATTCCTTGAATTGTTCCTTATAAATATATTTGAACCCCTCTGCCTTCTTGACATAGCCAGCTGTCATTTCCTCTCTTTTCTCTAGAATGAAAGCACCTCTTCATCTCTTTACCATTGCTCATCATAGAAGGACTTTATTGTTGTATTCATTTTCATTAAGCCTCTTTCTCTCCTTTCCATTTCTTCTTTCCATTGCTCTTGAAGTCGACCTCCGAGAAACTCCCTCTCTTTTCTTCGAGTGTAGCTCCATCTCTTTCATCTCTTTTATTTCACATACATTGAGTTCCCAACATCTCCATATATGATTGTTTCCAAAACCATAACAAAGAAAACAAGTT
The DNA here is from genome assembly GCA_016808115.1 of Tetrastigma voinierianum. Taxonomy (NCBI): domain Eukaryota; kingdom Viridiplantae; phylum Streptophyta; class Magnoliopsida; order Vitales; family Vitaceae; genus Tetrastigma; species Tetrastigma voinierianum. The sequence goes on from JAEQBH010009798.1 coordinate 35,282, forward strand.
TGACAACAAAAGAATGAGAAAATGTGATCAACTCTAGAAAATATGATTGGCACTTGTTGTTCTCAAATATAGGCAATGATTTGTTCTTGAATACTTAAAGCAATAAAGAAAAGATCTCAAACTCAAAACAAAACAAGTTTTAGTAATGGTTTCCAAAACCATAACAATGAAAATAAGTTTGACATTAAAAGAAAATGGTGCTGAAGTATGATTTAGCGTTTACACACACACACACACACCCACACACACACATTTTTTTTTTTTTTTTTTTTTTTTACATTACACCTCAGTGGAGACGTGGTTGTTCTTGAGTCTTTGAAAGCAAGAGAGATCTCAAACTCAAAACAAGTTTTCGACAACAAAAAAAAAAAGCAGGAAAATGTAGTGCTTCTAGAAACATAGTTTGCTTTGTTCTCAAATGGTAGCGATGATTTGTTCTTGAGTGCTGAAAGAGGAAAGGAAGAGATCTCAAGGCACAAGGAAACGGAGTTTAATGAAAAAAAAAAAAGCGAGAAAATGTGATGCTTGGAAACTATGATGTGCTTGGAGCATTTCTCAAATATAGGCAATGATTTGCTCTTGAGTGGGAAGAGGATCTTTTATTGAGCAAAAAGAGGAAAAATTTGTGGAATTGTATTCCTTTGTATAATTTTGGATATTGTGGGGAAAGAGCTCGAATAGCTTTTAAAGATGGGATGGTAGATGGGCCAGAAGAATTAAAATATTCTTTTGTCTAGAATCTGTGGAGCTGGAATAGGGTGTTCTTAGGTGAAGAGGTGCATTCCATCTTAGATTTTTCGGAATGGATGGCCTCTATGTAAAAAGGTGGTGAGGTTTTCCCCCTTTCCTCTTTTGCTTTTTAGGTACTAATGAATTTCACATCTGTATACTTTGTGGTGTTTTGTTAGTTCTTATTTTTAAATCAATATATTACTTTTACGATCAAGAATAAGGAATAAGGATTATAAGCAGTAAAGACAAAATAAATGCAACCACTTAAGAGAAATCGCCCCTTTTCTAAGCAAGGTTGATTGGCTCCCCCACCCCCAATAGCAAGCTTTAAAAATCAAATTATTTACGAAATTTGGCTCCACATACCAAAGTTCACCTATTGCTTATCAAAACCAATTAAAATAATAGAATATCTCTCAGCAGAGTTTTTAGATTATCAGTTACCTAATATGAAAAGGAATAGAAGAATACTTGGTTTGCAAATCAAACTTCCTTATTCTCTTAAAACTATAACCCACCTGCGTCCACAAAAAAAAAATAATAATAATAAAATTGCATGATTAAAATATGTGTTTATATATTATCAAAAATTAACATGAATATAACAACTATAAGTTTTGGTGTAAATGTAATTAGCTGGGCGGCAAGGTAATGGTCTTTTTAAAACAATCTACCTGGATATATTTTATTTAGATGTAAAAGGAAAACAAAGTAGAGGGATAAGTAAAATGGTTTCTGCTTGGTCAAGGATAAATATAAAGGGTTTCTCTTGGCTGCTTAATTACATATAAGGACCTTTTCCATTGAAACAACTCCGCCTTGCATGGCATGATCTTAGTCACGTCTCTTTCAGAACATTGAAGAGTGGCCTCACAGAGGTGGAGCAAATGGAAGTCTGCGATTTGAAATTGAAGAGGATAAAACATGTCTGACCAATGCGAGTAATGGCTTGATATTGTTTGTTATTTGGTTCTGATAAAGAGATTGTTTGTATTTAGTTTTTGTTGTGAGACGTTGTCCTCCACAATCCCGGCTTCTGGTCTTGTTAATGCATTGAAACTTCTTCAGCCTATCAAGAGACAAGTATTACGGTGTGACATATGTAGACTTATTCAATTGGCTAGTGCTCTTTGCCGTGGAGGTCTTACTTTAATCTTCCTTTGGAGTCAAGTCAATATTAATTAAAATTGTAAAGCTAGTAAAAAAATGAATCCGATTCTTCAAAATTTCGAGGAGATTTGGTGGACCCAAAATCCATAAAAAGTATGGAAAGGTGGATGTCTCGGAACACAGGCAGTTACTTGAGAAGAAGGAAGCTTCTGGTAAGTTAAGCCTTTGTGAAAGAAGAGATCTCAAACTCAAAAAAAAAACAAGTTTAGTAATTGTTTCCAAGCTAAAACAATAAAAACAAGCAGCGACAAAAAAGGCGGGAAAATATATATAGTGATTCACAGGAATTAGTCTCTTAGAATAGAGGCGCACCAATTCATTATACCTTGAGAGATGGAATAGAGAATTGCTCTCTCCTCTCTTGATAGCTCACGGTTCCCCTCCCATCACACCGTCCTTCACGGAAATTCCCGATAGAACAAAGAGCAAAAACAAAAACAAAAACTTGCAAGAATTAAAAATTGAATTAGCCAGCCATTATAATACCTACATTGCTAGGATCAGGCATGTTTTGAAGATGGTCACGGCGGTATGTGCTATACGAGGATGTTCACGGTGAGGCCATGACTTGGAAGCGAACTCGGACCAGAGGAGTGCCTCCCAGCGCAGGAGAGTCACCGCCGCACCTTTAGGGACTGCCGGCCCGGACTATGGCACGAAGCCTCGCGCGGAGGCCTCTCAAGGCGCGGTGCTCTTCTTGCCTGCAATTTTCCCATTAACTCCAAATTAACTAATTAACTAAATTATGTAAAAATATGAGTAATAGAAGCGAGAGAAAAAAAGAAACCCATTTGCAGTCCTCGAGAAAGGCATCGAATGCGGAATCGCATCCCATTCTTTCATGAACCACCCACTGAAATCCTTAGGATGAGCGCATTTTTTTTTTTCCGAGCCGCCTTGTGACCACAGTGTGAAAAGAACCCATCACCAGCCGCCAACTGCGAATCGGACTCCTCCCGGATGTCGCCCGTTCTTTCCTCCTCAGCTTGAACCCCTAGAAGAACTCCTCCACAACCTCCATTTTCTCTTCCTAGATTTCCCACCACCCACTTTCCTAAAACACGGAAGAAACCAAATCAAAAACAAAAAAAAAACAACTAAAACATATGAAAACGATCGGAACTCAGCGGTCTTTGATCATGATTTTTACCTTGACCAATGATTTAAGCCGTTCACTGAACAACCCGTGAGTGGAAATTTGAATTCCGTTGTTTGAAATGAAGAGCAAACAAGCGGAAAATTCTTTTCAAATACAAAGACAAAACCTCCATTCTAAAATACAAACTCAAGTAGTTATATAGCCCTTTGTGGGAGATCGTCATGGATGGTTATCGATGACGATAATGGGGTGGAAAGTTATAGTGTCATAGTTGATATAAAACAAAGTGGATTGCGTTATATCTGCATACTTTATTAGTGGCGCATTAGTGAATTAATGGCGTTGTTGCTGGGAGAATAAACAGCAGAGGAGGTGGACAGGGAGGTGATTAATGGGGTGCTTTTACGAATGGCAAAACAATGGAGAGAAAGGGAAGTTATGAAATAAAGAACCGTTTGAATTTGGGAATTAAAAAAAAGGGGTTATGTAATAAAGGCAGTATAACGGAGAAGATGACTCTATTTTATTATTAGTTGCCTCTTAATCTTAATAGCTGCTCTAAATTTTCAAATTATTACCAAAGTAGGCCACCAAATATTGGATACGATCTTTTTTATCCACATCTTCATCTAACACCAAAATTTTAAAATAAATGTTTAAGTAACTTGTAAGTAGAAGGACTTTGAGATAGAAATTTAGTAACTCTTTGATTACCCTTTTTAAAACTGTTCTATATTCTAAAATCAATGAGAACAAAGAAACACGTTTGTTTTCAGTTTTTTGTTTTTCAAAACATAAAAACACATAAAACACTAAATTAAGATAAAAATATCAATTTTCGAGAGAACACAGAGATAAATAGTGTTCTTTGTATTTTTTCAAAAACAGGGAGGAACTAAAAATATATATGAAAACACGTTTGGTTCTTAAATTTTTTTTTTATTCTGAGGAACACAGAAAAACATTAAATTCAAAGAGCAATAACATATTTTTAGAGAATACCAAAATTGTATTCTCTTTGTTTTCAAAAACTGTTCTTTACAAAAAAAAAAAAGTTCATAGGATTTAAAATTAGAAAATAATCATTCGAGCTTGGGTTTGGATATTTTATTTATTAAATTATTTATATTTTCATAAAGGGCTAAGAAAAACCAATTATTTATTTTAATAATTTATTATTTAAGTGAATACATCCACACCATAACTTTCCCCTTAAACCTGTCTCTGCAAATTCGCACCTTCCATAATGGGTTCGATGTGACCTCAAAACAAGCGTTTCAAAAATTGAATTTGGACTTATGGTGAGATGTATTCACTTAAATGACCTTCAAGACTAATCTACAAAAAGAAAAAAAAAGTACTTAGGTGAGATGGTTAGGTCTTATGTTTTTAACTTAGCAGTGGTCTGAGTTCGAGACCACGAGAAAGCGGTTGTGTTCTATGTTAGAACGATTATCGTTCTTATATATAGTCCCTATAGACTATTATGAGGGATTAGTCTGAATATGATATGTCTTAAAAGGCGCTTTTTGTGTTATATGGATCATTTCAGAAACACATTATGGTCAGACAAGAAAAAGAAAAAAAAAGAAATGGTATCGACCCTTACTTCCTTTTCTTTTGTCTATAAGGCCTAATAAAAAAAATTTAAATGAAATGGTATCAACCCTTCACCCTTTTTTTCTTTTTCTTTTTTAATATGTAAGGCCTAAAAAAAAAAATTACAAAAGAACCTTCACTTGGTGAATTGGCTATGTTTTAGGATTCTTGGGCTAGGGAGGCCCAAGTAGTAAAGTCTGGGGGAGAGGTGGATTTTGGGGGGTAGGCCTTGGTGAAGGAATTGGAAGGGCTGGAATGATATTACTGCTACTGTTGCCAAAGGCTACTCCTCCTGGCTTGATCATGGGGGAGAGATTCACTTGCTTTCAGGCCATGATTTTGAAGCTCTGCGGCGTAGTCCCTCGAGACCACAGATTCTCGGACCGGCCACAGTAGTCAAGGTGCACGAGTAACCGTTCCCTATGTTCAGGCCTTCTTCTATATGGTGGTAGTGGTTCCATTGTCCTCTTCATGGATTGCAATGTTGGTTTTGCCTCCTGTGATAGCTCCATTTTGTATTTTTAGGGCTAGTCATGTGACACCCAAACAGGGGGTCCGGGTTGACCACTTGAATCAACTGCTGAGCACATGTGTGTCTCATATCCTTGAGACCCATACATAGTAAAATGACCCAATAGGGCCCATCATCCCATACTAGTTCCTTATGGTTACAAGACCGCCCATTCTATAGATCCGAGGATTATTAATCACTTCTAATACAAAACATATATTAAAACTAGTTCGTTCTTATATATACAAGAAACAAGAATCGAGCCGCAGTTCGAAGCCCTTCATGATCTCGGCATCTAAGGAGCTTAAGTCACACTTTGTGCCTGTCCTGTACCTGAAAGGGGGTCCACGACGGGGTGAGCTAACGCAGGTAGGGATAAAATCCACATAAGGGCTATTTCCCACTTAGGTGCACATGAAATTATCATTTCACGGTCGAACCAAACCTTGATGCATTGCATATATGTTATCCTATCATGGAAAAATCTACATGCATGTATGAGACGACACTCTCACGAAGCCCCAAGAATTACGGGTCAACCTCAGGCCACCACCCGATGCAAGTGCCAATGGGAATCGATCTGCGAGTCAGTTTCGACTCTCATCCTCTAACCGTAGTCTATGTGATATTTATTTAATCGTTTCGTGTCTTTTGAGCAACGAACTTTTTAAGGGTCTCACCGCGGGTCTACACCCTCCGACATTTTTCGGGGCTTTCTTGCAGTGGATATCTTGTCTAACGGGTTTTGAGGGCTTTTCACTTGAGGGGTATCTATCCCTCTGCTAGCTACGCCCAGACACATTTCATTTTTCGTTTTCGTTGCTTATTTGTGGAACTCGATTGGACTTCGTCCCATTCCCGAAGCCCACGATTCAACACCAAGCGATTGCCAAATCGATTACCGATGTCGCTACTCTCATATAATGTGGTGTTGCACACGATGCAATGCGATTTGTGTCACTTTACTTTTCAGACCCGCGACCCGATGTATGAAGACCTCTACATGGACATTTCTACACGTGCTTTGTGTGCTATGAACACTCATGTCTAGTATAGAACATTTCATATATTCAGTTCAGCATCAGCTTAAACATTACGGTCATGTTAATATTCCACACATTCCGTCGGTACATCACATAAGCATGCTCATCTTTTCTATCATTCGGTTCATTCCTTATCAACACATCTTCAAGCATGTATTAACATAGTTTCCCACCATTACTTAGGCAAGTACTGCCATAACTCCCATATTCCCAAGCTGAGACCACCGGTATGTCAATCATATAGCCTGCTACATGCCAAGAAGTGGCCATGTTCAAGCCTAACACATTGGCTTAATGTTTTTTGAAACACCCATATTGATAACAATTACTCAGTTTTCGCACAGATGCGAGCACCTATTTCAACTAGATGGCTTATGGCTAGATTCTGGACTCATGAACTTTCCATAGAGTCAGAACACCCAAATCAGGTTCGGACTGGAAAAGTTATGGCCTAAACAACGAGTACAAAACCGAGAAAAATCACGCATATTAACCATGCAAGCAATGATACACCAAACTGATTTTCTTTCGGTCTAAGAACCCAGAAAAATTCTGCATATTAACCATGCAAGCAATGTCATTCTGACTGGTGTTTCTTTGATGCAAAACCCAATAGATTCAACATATTAGTCATGCATGAAAGCCCGGGGGGTCGGCATGTTTTTCATGCATACAATAATACACCAAACTAGATTTCTTCAGTCTAAAAACCCAGAACATTCTGCATGTTAGTCATGCATACAATAATACAAACTGAGTTTCTTTGATCTAAAAACCCAAAACATTCTGCATATTAGTCATGCATGGATGCCAGAAAATTCTGCATGTTTTTCATGCATATAATAATACCCCAAACTAGTTTTCCTTTGATCTAAAAACCCAAAGATTATACATGTTAGTCATGCATGAAAGCCCAGGAAATTCATGTTTTTCATTCATACAATAATACACCAAATTGGATTTCTTCAGTCTAAAAAAAACCCAGAACATTCTGCATATTAGTCATGCACATACAATAATACAAACTGAGTTTTCAGTCCTAAAAACCAAAAAAAACAGCATGTACAACATCACAAATTCAATCTTCAAACCCAGAAAATTCAGCAAGTACAACATCACAAATTCAGTCTTAATACCCAGAAAATTCAGCATGGACAACATCACAAATTCAGCATGTTATTCATTCAAACAATCACATAGCAAACTCAACCAAATGCCATTTCCATGGCTTTGAACAAAATAACCAAGAGGAAAGATCCCTCACCTCTTGTGGTGTGTGGGATCAAATTTGAATCTCGAACTAGCAACAATGGAGGGATTTGTAGCTCCTCCCTCCCTTTCTCCTTCCTTTCTTCCTTTTTTTCTGGTATCCCTTTGCTTTCCTTCTCTTCTCTCTTTTATAGTTTTCCTCTCTTCCTCTGGGACTGATCTAACCAGCGGAAGAGACCCCTTCAGTTCTGATTTCTCTACTACACAAGACCAATTCTCATGGTGCTTGACACATGGGTACAAGCCATGGCAAGTGTGTCACCCATGCCAAACCATGCACCCGACTACTTCCACTAATTTGCATGCATTCTAGGGGTACGACGCCCGCTTTAGGTGCCAAGTGACCCATCCTGGTATATGGCATACACTCTCGTTCCGCGTGTCACCTGATTGGCTCGTCGGCGCGAATACGTAAAAATCCGATTGTCTCGGGGTCCGGCGTATTGTTTTAGTTCTACTAGATTTGTGAGAGATGATTCTAATGGCGTGATCCGTTTCGTCATCTGAGGTCTAGAGAAAAATCTAGGGTTTTGTTTGTACCGTCCCGACAAGAATTACCGATTCGCTCATTTTCAGAAGAAAAAAAATAATAATAATACGCTTTTCCCGGGTTTCACAATTACATGCTTCATAAGGGAGCCATTTGAGCATTGGATCGTCATCGTCCCTCTTTGCACATCTACGTAGAAACGAGAAACAACCTTAATGATGAGTATATATATAGAATGGATTTGTTCTTGAATCTTTGAAGCAAGAGAGAGAGATGATCTCAAACTTCAGAAACAAGTTTGGTAATTGTTACCAAAATAAGTTTGCCAATAAAGAAGAAAATATGTGATGCTTCTAGAAATACCAGTTTTCTTGTTCTCAAATAAGCGCAATGATTAGTTCTTGAGTACTAAAAGCAGGAAAGAAGAGATCTCAAACTCAAAAACAAGTTTGGTAATTGTTTCCAAAACTAAAACAATAAAAACAAGTTTGACAAAAAAAAAAGAAAAAAAAAAGCAAAAAATATGATGCTGGGGGCATATATGGAATTTACCTTTACATTGGTCAAGTCCTACATGGTGCTCCTCTACTCTAGGAAGTGATGAACTCCATGAGTTCTCCTGCATTTGGGTGATAATGGCCAGCACATGGCTTCCATATTGCTGACAATTACGGGAAAATCACGTTAAAGGTATTGTTTGGATGATGATTAATGGCCACGAGGCGAGTTGGTATGAATCATACCTCAGGAACTCCATCGCCGACAGCTTGATCTTCCAGATTTGCGGTGGTAGCTCCTCAGCGAAGTCATGAAACTTGCCTTTTCTTCTTTTACACTACATACATATTGTTCGAGTATTTTATCATATCAACATATATACTAGGGTTATTTCTCTATTCCGTTGCTTGTTTGTAATTATTCTTATATTCATAGTGAAGTTTTCTCCTTTGTCTAGTTTTCCGTAAGGGTTTTCATGTAAATATGGTGTTTTTTCTTTTTCATATTTTATTATTGTGTGTCATTGAATTCAACAATTGTGTAGATTTCATATGCTTTGACAATAAATCATGATGGTTGTAAATACGCAAGATAAGTCCATATATATATATATATATATAGCATTATAAAATTTTTAATAAATAAAATTACAATCACCTTAATGTAATACATAACATTCTACTTGATGTTACATATGTTCCACATCTCATAGGCTTTTCTTTTCTTTTTTGGAAAGCATGATGTAGGTGTATCTCATACACACATTTTTCTTTGTGTTCTTAATATGAGCTTTTTATTTGTGAAACGGTCTTTGTCTGAAATTGGTTTAAAATAGACAAATCAAAAGTTATTGTAAAACTAATCTCTTGCAAGAGTCATCTAGAAAATGTCACTTTTCGAATTAAAATGCCCTTAGAGAATTACAAAGATAAATCCCTACATGATAACGGGCATTCTCGTCGACAAATTATAACTAGGGAATTGTAAATAGTAAAAAGCTACTCGAACTTGATCATAGAATACTCAAATTTGACTCGGAAGTTGAAATTTTGGGTTTGATAGTTTGTCAAGTCGAGTTCGAATTATCCACAATGCAATTGGAGATGCTTGTTAGTTTAATTGAGCTTTCTTTGTTTATTAATTAGGTCGAACTTGAGTCGTTTCGTCAGTCGAGTATAATTATTTATTAATTTTTAATTGATTCAAGTTTTGTTGAAAGTCGAGTTTGAGTAACTTCGACTATTTCTGAAGTTGAGTTCAAACATACAGAAAAAAGTTTAGTCGAGTTTAGTCACAGTATGAGCTTTGAGTTTTTATCGAATTGAGTTAGTGTTTGACATATCGATTAGCTCGACTCGATTACACCCAGATTATAACTATAATATCCTTAATGGGAATTTTTCTGAAATGCTATCTTTTTTGTACATCCTTTTAGATTTTAAAAAAAATAATGTTAGTTTGCAAATAAGTTTTGAATTTGTCCCCTTTAAACTATTATCCCTTTATATTTGATGCTACAATTTATGAATATGTAGAGAATACAAATAGAATGTATATTTGGATGGGGTTACTATGATATTCTATTTCGAAAATGTAAGAAGTTTACCAGCTACTATGTATGCACAAATTCTTTCGGAGCTCAGTTTGGAACCCGAAAATACTAAGAAAGAAAAACTAAGAAAATAATTTTTCTCATGTTTAATTTCAATGTAAGAAAAATATAAAAGAAAATCAAAATATAATCATAATTTGATATATTTTAAATTTCATATTCTTTATATAATGAGATAAACAAATAAAATAAGCTTGAATAAATATATATAGTATTTATTAAGTTTAAACCTATTTTTATTTTCCTATAAATTTTATTTCCTTCCACTTTTTCTCTATATTTTCTTTTTTTTACTACTTCCAGATATAGGTGCAGCGAAGATTCGGGTGTGCAGGTTGAAATTTAGAAATTTGTGAGCTGACATTGGGCGAACGAGAATCGAGCTTAGCCAAAATTGGCCCTGTTTTTTCGAGCCTAAAATAGCAGCCCGGCCCCGGCCCACAAAATCCAATGAGGTTGGAGCGGAGTGATTGCCCCTTATAAAGGCAAATTTTTGAGCGGACGGACAGCGAGCCTAATTTGGCCTTGTTTTTCGGGTCAATGAATTAATGGCCCGACCTTAATTCCAGTGGGCCGAAATTTGTGATGGGTGGGCCAAAATTTCACCTCTACTTTAAGGTTCTAAACCGAGCTAACTTTGTATAAGCATTATACAAAATCCTTGAAGATTCTTAGGTTGGAAAAGAAGACAATATCTATATTGTTCGACATTAGTTCATTAGTAGCAAAGGCGAAAAATAAATATATTATGGAAACGAGCGAAAAATAAATATATCATGGAAAAAATGAAAAAAAAAAACGTTCGATACATATAATAATTAAGATTTGTAGAAATTAAGGAAACAAGATGATTAACTCTTCAAATCCAATCTACAACGATTCATTCACACCAATCCAAACATGGAAAACAAGAAGTTCATATCTACATTTTGTGGCCACATTAATGGATGTGTAAACAAAGTACATAAAAATCCATAAATCAAACCAAACTATACCCTCCATGCAACCGAGTTCCTCCCCATGACTTTTTCCAATTAGGTGATTTTTTTAGGTATATAATCAGAGACCAAACGAGGTTGCCCATTTGAGTTAATTGATCAGGCAGATAATTTTTGGACTTAATCCAATTCATTCTATCAATTGCTCAGGTGGGTAAAGATCATGCGAGCATAGCTGATGGAGTATAAGAACTGACCTTTGCTTCTTGTTACGATATTTGATTAATAGTAAGATTATCTATTGTAATTCTTTCCTATTACTATTATAATCTTTCTAGTTTAGAGATATTTGTCTTATTAGGAAAATAGCAATTATAAAGGAATAGCTTGATTGGGATCTCTAATATCTCTATAAATATGTACGTATAAAGATCTGATTTATTATGAATAAAAAATATTCTTCTCTATCTTACAAGTTGGTATCAAAGCCACGAAACCCTAAATCATTCTTCTTTGAATCCTTAAACCATGAGCAAGTCAGATTCTGAAACGTCTATCACCAAATCTACCCCCATCATTATTCAACATGAAGGTTCATCATTCAATTGGTGTATTGGAATGAGACCAAGCTTCTATGATATGGTCTGGAGTATTAGAGATTAATTCTTTGAGGAAGGAGAAACTCTCTTTCATTCGTGGCACATAGTGCTTCACACCCTAAGGAGAAAGATGAAGGCTATGAAAAGTGGTATTCAGATAATCAGAAGGTCAAAAGATGGTTGTTGATGTCTATGTCCCGGAGATTATGAAGCGTACATTCTTACCCACCGCCGCAGATATTTGGAAGCTACATCCTAAAGCCTTTTATGATGGGCGGATGAATGTGGTTTTACAGCCAGACAGAGGGCTTTCTTTGCAAAACAAATTACAAACCACTCTCTATATATTATGGAGAACTGGCTGAAATCTTCGAGTGAGTTGGATAATCGTGATAAAGGTGGTCATAATTGGATGAGACAAATGTTGCATCCTATAAAGTGGCTTCAGCGACAAAGGGTGCATATCTTTCTCTTTAGTTAGAGGGTGATTTTGAGCAAGTCTTGGCAAAATCTTGAAGAAGGATCCTATCCTTGAATTAGAGAGTGTTATGCACTAGTTCGTCATGAAGATGTTAAGCCTTGAGGTGATGTACGGACAAATTTGGAAAATTCACAAACTTTAGCCATGGTGACTCGGGGCAGTCACAATAAAAGCTGGTCTCTCGGCAATACTTGAGACCAAAAAGGCCCGTCCATCCTAAGGCACTAATGGTGGAGACAAATCATCCTTACAAATGCACTAAGCGTGATCAAAGTTGGTGAAACAAAAGTCGATGCTATGAACTTGTAGGATATCGAATGGGTGGGATCATAAGCGCGCGTGATTCTTGGAAAATTGATAAGGCCCTCTACTCTTGCCAATTGTTGAAACAAAGACAGAGGATGATAGCGGTGAAAAGTCCTCGGCATTGGCAGCAGCAGCAGGTAATGTTGGTAAGGTTTTAAATATTTATCATTTTGTTTCTAATAGTGCATGAATGAGTGATTCGATGCTACGGATCATATGACATTTTGATTAAGACAAGTTTCACCTCATCGTCTTCCTCATGACATTACCATTTCCTTGCCAATGGTACCTCAATTCCGATTATTGGGGAAGAATCCTTGTCCCTCACTAACACCTTGAATTTAGATTCTGTTTTGATTGTTCCCTCTTTGAACTATAATCTTTGTCGGTTTCACAAAATAACCCTTAGCAATACGTATTTGTCATTTTGCTTTGAATATTGTGTATTAGGACATCCGGACAAGGCAAGCGATTGGTTAATGGTGTTAGGCGAAAGGGAAACTATATTATGGACTTTGTGTCTAAAGGGTTAAGACCAGGTTGCGTCGAGCTTTAAAGATTGGGGAGTTCGGAAAAAAAAAGAAGGGAAATCTGAGATATGGTTATGGCATCGACGTATGGGGCATGCTTCTTTTGGTTACATAAAGAAATTATTTCCTAGTTTATTTGCAAACTTTGATGTCTCTAGTTTCCAATGTGATGTTTGTGAACTTGCAAAAAGCCATCATGTTCGTTTCCATTAACTTTGAACAAAAGTCCAGTTCCTTTTATGATCATACATTCGATGTTTGAGGCCCGTCTAAATTCGCTCTTTGGATGGGTCGCATTGGTTATTACTTTATTGATAGTTGTACCAGGATGACTTGGTATGTTTGATGAAGTCCAAAAGTGAAATAAACTTGTTATTTCAAAATTTTCATAAAAATGGTTTGTAAATCGATACAATGCACGAGGAGTTGAGTGCAACGCGAGTGACAATGGAGGTGAATATTTGAGTTTTGAATTGAAGGCGTGTATTTAGGAAGCCCATGATATCATTCATCAAGTACTTGTTCTGATACACTGACATAATGGGGTGGCGGACGAAAAATGATCACTTGTTGGGAGATTGTCAGTGCTTCATTGATAGAAGCACATATGCCTTCTATCTGTGGGGTTCATGCACTTACCTTTGCGGCATATTTGATCAATAGTACCTTCCAACACTATTGATTTCGGACACCATCCGGGCTCTCATTGGAAGCAATTGTTGCTCCAGTCGGTCCCAGGCTTACCACCTCGTATCTTTGGGTGCATTAGCCAGCATTTGTACATCTTCATAAGCGTCGGTATGACAAGTTGACACCTCGAGCATTGCGATGTGTCTTTTTAGGGTATCTTTGCTTATCAAAAGGGGTACCGATGCTATTGATGAGTCTAAAACTCATTTGATTTTAATCCATTTTTCTGAGTTTATTACAATTTAATTGCTGATTCATATAAAGAAACTACAGGTAATTTGTTCAATTTTAATATTGATCCAGCGCCCTTATTGTGTATATTGATGGCATAGTGGTTTGAGGAAATGACCTTGATGGAAGGAAGGCTCCTACAAAGTTTACTTTGTCAAGCGGGTGCCAAAATGAAGAAGACCTTAATCACTTTAAATATTTTCTTGGGATCGAGTGTCTCAATCGATAAAAGGATTTTCTGTCTCAAATAAAATATACTTTAGATTTGTTGGCAGGAAACTAGTATGTCGACATGTCAACTTCATTGTCCTGATAGAAGAAAAGTTGAAGTTATGTGTTGAGACTAATCAGGTGCCTGTTGATAAAGGGAGATATCAAAGGGTCGTTGGAAGATTGATGTACTTAGCCCACACTAGGCCAGATCTTGCCTATGCATTGAGGATTGTTAGCCAGTTTATGCATAATCTTGGAGAATAACATATGAATGCAGTTATGCGCATTTTAAGGTATCTGAAGTCCGCTCTAGAAAGGGCATTTGTTCACTAAAAATGTAGATTGTCAAGTGTGGATGCATATAGTGATCTTTGTTGAAATTTGACAAATGAATGACGAACGATCTACTTGGGATATTTCACCTTTGTAGAGTGGTAATCTCTCGTTACATGGAGGAAACGAAAGAAAGAAGGGAAAGAAGAACAAAAAGAAGAAGCAGGAGATGTTGTTGCGTTCAAGCGCACAGGCTGAATTTAAGGGTATGACACTTGGAATATGTGAGGCATTGTGGCTAAGACTTCTATTGATGGATTTGGGCTATCTGCATAGGCAAGCTAGGTCGACTTCATTGTGATAATAAAGCGACATGTGATATTACTCAAAATCGGTACAACATGATCGTACAAAGCATCACGGGAGGTAAGACGAGGATTCTTCATTAAGAGAAATTGGATGAGAAAATTATCAGGTTACTTTGGGTCGATCCGAAGATCGATTAGTTTGATATCCTCACCAAAGTTGTTTCAAGTCGAGTCATTCTCTCAAAGTTTTTGGGCAAGTTAGGCATGTAGTGACATCCCCATGCACCAACTTGAAGTGTTGCGATATTGGATTAATAGTCAAAGATTCTTCATGTAATTCTTTCACCTGTACTATTGTACTATTTCCTAGTTTAGAGAGAGATTTCTGTTAGGCGAATATCTTAATTATAAGACCAAGCTTGATTGTAGGAGGATCTCTAATATCTCTATAAATATGTACATGTAAAGATCTGATTTATTATGAATAAAAATATTCTTCTCTGTTGGACTTAATCCAATTCATTCCTATCCAATTGCTATAGTGGGTAAAGATCCTTTACCAGGCTTAACTGATGGGAATTATAAGAACACAAACCTTCCTTATTGTATATTAATTAGGATTTCCTTTGATTTCATTTATGGCTATGGCGAGTATCCTCCATTAAAGGCCTTGGAAGGAGGCATACTTGGAGGGGTTTACCTTGCTTTGATTGATTAATGAGATTCATTTAGTTGGGTTTGTTCATATGATTCTCTCTACAATCTCACTTAAGAATTTGTGTTGGTAGACTAAAGGACACACAGACTTAGTTCAATCAATTCAATGCAACCAAGCAGTTCACAGCTCCTGCAAATCCATTATACAAATCAAACTATTTCAATTATTTGATAAACTAAGCTAAACCACAATCTATGAAACTCGTTGTGAAAGAGACTCGAGGAAATTAACACGAATTATTCAACAAGTGGTTTGAGCTTTTTATTAAGGAGGAGGAGTGATTACAATGAACTGTGCGGGAGGCAATAATCATTGTAAAGTGAGCAATTGATCTTGCTACCTAGCACCAAGGGTATTCATACAACTTTCAATTTCGGTGAGCATAGGTATGGTATTACAATTTGAATTCACATGAAAGTGAGACTATCCAATCCATAATTTTGTGTACGTAATTGTCCCTTTCTATCTCTTGTCTCTCTTACCATGATCTTTCCAAATTCCTTGAATTGTTCCTTATAAATATATTTGAACCCCTCTGCCTTCTGCAACATATTAGCTTCCATCATTCCTTTTCTTTTCTCCTGGAATGAGAAAGCACTCTTCATCTCTTTTAATTTTGCTCATCATAGAAGGACTTTATTGGTGATTTCAGCCTTTTCATTAAGCCTCTTTCTCTCCTTTCCATTTCTTACTTTCCATTCCTCATTCCCTCTGTTTGAGTATTTGTTACTTTGTTGTTCCTTTCTTCTGCAAGTCAGCCTCCGAGCTCCTCTGCCTTCTTGATGCGAAAACCCACGTCTACCTTTTCTATCTCTTGGAATTTTCACGCCGTGGTTCCAGCATCTCCATATGATTGTTTCCAAGAACCATAACAAAGAAAACAAGTTTAAACAAACAAAGGGCAGAAAATGTGATGTTTATAGAAATATAGTTGGCCCTTGTTCTCAAATATGGGCAATGATTTGTTCTTGAATCTTTGGAGACTGATAAGAAGAGATCTCAAACTCAAAACAAAACAAGTTTTGGTAATGGTTTCCAAAACCATAACAATGAAAATAAGTTTGAGAACAAAAAAAAAAAAAAAAAATGTGATGCTTGTAGAAAGTAAGATTTGCTTGTTCTCAAATATGGGCAATGATTTGTTCTTGAGTGCTGAAAGCAAGAAAGAAGAGATCTCAAACTCAAAAACAAGTTTCTGACAACAAAAAAAAGCAGAAAATGTGATGCTTCTAGAAACTATGATTTGCTTTGTTCTCAAATATTGGCAATGATTTACATTTGCTGAGTGCTGAAAAAGAAGAGAAGATCTCAAACTCATAAACAAGTTTAAACCAAAAAAAAAAAAAACACAAAATGTGATGCTTGAAACTATGATGTGCTTGTTCTGGAATATAAGGCAATGATAATATATTTATTTTAGGTCTTTGCTACCAATGAACTAATCTTTGAACAATGGATATTGTCTTTAAGACAAGAATCTTCATGAGATTTTTACAATGCTTAGCATACAAGATTAGGCTCGGTTTAGAACTCAGAAAGTAGAGGTGGAAATTTTGGCTCGACCCATTGGGCTAGCCTGGCCCACCCGGAATTAGGGCAGGGTCATTAATTTATTGACCCGAAAAAACCAGGCCAAATTAGGCCCCTTGCTCGGTCTGTCCGCCAAAAATTTTGCCTTTATAGAGCATTTGGCCCGACCCGCTTGGTTACATGGCTAAATTGGGCTGCTCTATTTTAGGCTGAAAAGCAAGGCCAATTTTAGCCAAGACCGATTCAGTTCATTGATGTTGGATCATTATTTCAGCCGTACACGAATTTACCCACCTATAATAGAAAGTATTAAAAAAGAAAATATAGAAAAAGTGGAAGGAAATAAAATTTATAGGAAAATAAAATAGGTTTAAAAACTTAATAAAATTAATTATATATATTTATTCAAACTTATTTTATTTGTTTATCTCTATTATATAAGAATAAGAAATTTAAAAATATATCAAATTATGATTATATTTGATTTTCTTTTATATTTTTCACATTAAAATTAAACATAGAGAAAATTATTTTCTTAGTTTTTTCTTTCCTTAGTATTTTTAGGTTCAAGCATGCTTAGAAAGAATTTGTGCATACATAGTAGTATAAACTTTTTACATTTTGAAATAGAATATCATAGTAACCCCATTAAATACTGCCATTCTATTTACTTATTCTACATATTCGACAAATTGTAAGATCAAATATATAAAGGGATAATAATAGTTTAAAGGAGACAATTCAAAAACTTATTTACCAAAACTAACATTTTTTTAAATCTAAAAAAGGATGTCTGAGATAGCATTTCGGGGAAAAAATTCCCGACTAAAGGATATAGATTATAATTCGAGGTGTAATCGAGTCGATCTAATCGATACAGTGTCAAACACGAACTCAATTCGATACAAAACAAGCTCATGCCACTAGACTCGAAACTCGTCGAGACTTTTTTTTTTTTTTCGGATGTTTGGAGCGCCTTCGAGGAAATAGTGAGATTACTCAAACTTCGATTCAACAAAACTTCGAATCAATTAAAAATTAATAAATAATTATACTCATTTCGATTTGAAATCGACTCGAGTTAAACATTAATATTGCAAAGCTCAATTAAACTAACAAGCATCTCCAATTGGGTATTGTGATACTCGAACTCGACTCGACAAACTACCCAGCTCAGAACTTTGAGTCAAATTTGAGTATTCTATGATCAAGTTCGAGTAGCTTTACTTATTTACACCCCTAGTTATAATTTGATGGATGAGAGAGAATGCCCGTTATCATGTAGGGATTTATCTTTGCACTTTCAAGAAGCGATTTAATTCGAAAGAGCATTTCTAGATGACTCTTGCAAGAGATTAGTTTTACAAATAACTTTTGGATTTGTCTATTTTAAACCAACTTCTCATAGACAAAGACCGAAGTTTCACAAATAAAAGCTCATATTAAGAACACAAAGAAAATGTGTGTGTGAGGTGTGAGTTCGATATCAGCCTTGAAAAAGAAAGAAAAGCCTTTATGAGATGTGGAACATATGTAACATCAAGTAGAATGTATATATTACATTAAGGTGATTGTAATTTATTTATTAAAAATTTTATAAGTGCTATATATATATATATGGACTTATCTTGCGTATTTACAACCATCATGATTTATTAAGGTCAAAGCATATAAATCTACACAATTATTGCGATTCAATGACACAATAATAAAATATGAAAAAGAAAAAAACACATTATTTACATAAGAAAGCCATACGGGAAAAACTATAGACAAAAGGAGAAAACTTCACTATGAATATAAGAATAATTACAAATTACAACGGAATAGAGAAATAACTAGTATATATGTTAGTATGAGTAAAAATACTCGAACAATATGTATGTAGAAAAGAAGAAAGACAAGTTTGGCACTTTCATTTGGAGGAGCTACCAACTGCGAATTTGATGGTTGCCCATGATGGAGTTTTGGAGGTATGATTCATACCAATCAATCATGGCCATTAATCATCATCCAAACACACCTTTAACGTGATTTTCCATTACAATTTAATTAGACAATATGGCGCTCCGGTTGTATTATCACTAGCAGAGGAGAACTTCATGGGTTAAGTGAACTGCAAGTGAGGAGCACTGAACTTGACGATGTAAAGGTGAAATTCCATATATACCCCGGCATCATATTTTACTTTTTTTTTTTCTTTTTTTGTCAAACTTGTTTTTATTGTTTTTGGTTTTGGAAACAATTACCAAACTTTTGAGTTTGAGATCTCTTCTTTTACGCACTGAATTACTCAAGAACTAATCATTCACGCTTGTTGAGAACAAAGAAAATCATATTTTCTGACATCATATATTTACCTTTTTGTTTATCAAACTTATTTTAGTAACAATTACCAAACTTGTTTTGAGTTTGGATCATCATCTCTCTTGCTGACCATTTAAGAAGAACAAATCATTCCCATATATATACTCATCACATTAAGATTTGTTTCTCGTTTTCTCTGAGATGTACGTGAAACCAGGCGATCAACGCTCAAAATAGCTCCCTCGAAGCATGACTTATGAAATGAAGAGTGTGTATTATTATTTTTTCCTTTTGAAAATGAGCGAATCGGTAATTCTTGTCGGGACAGTACAAACAAAACCCTAGATTTTTCTCTAGACCTCAGATGATGAAACGGATCACGCCATTTAGATAATCGTGAAATCTGGTACAGACCAAACAAACTCGTGAATTAAGAGGCAGTGGGATTTTACGTATTCGGGCGGACGAGGCAATGAGGGTGACACGTGGCACAAGAGTGTACCATGGCACAGGATTTAGGAATTTCTGCTTTCTAAGTGGCCGTGTCATACTCTAGATGTGCATGCAAATTAGTGGGAAGTAGTTGGTGCATGGCTTGTCATGGGTGACACTTGCCATGGCTTGTACCATGTGTCAAGCAACATGAGAATTGGTCTTGTGTGGTGGAGAAATCAGAACTGAAGGGCTTCTTCCGCTGGTTAGATCAGTCCTAGAGAGGAAGAGAGGAAAATCATAAAGAGATAAGAGAAGGAAAGCAAGAAACCAGAAAAGGAAGAAGAAAGGAGGAACGGAGGAGGAGCTGCAAATCCTCCATTGTTGCCTAGTTTAGGACCAAATTTGATCCACACACTACAAGAGGTGAGGATCTTTCCTCTTCTAATTATTTCCTTGTTTGGGGCCATGGAAATGACATTTGGTTGAGTTGCTATGTGATTGTTTGAATGAATAACATGCTGAATTTGTGATGAAGCCCATCCATGCTGAATTTTCTGGGTTTGAAGACTGAATTTGTGATGTTGTACATGCTGTTTTTTTGGTTTAGGACTGAAAACTCAGTTAGGTCAATATTATTGTATGCATGACTAACATGCAGAGTATTCTGGAGTTTTTATACTGGAAGAAATCAATTTAATTTGTATTAACTATGAATAAACATGCAGAATTTCCCTGGGCTTTCATGCATGACTAACATGTAGAATCTTTTGGGTTTTTAGATCAAGAAAACTCAGTTTGGGGGTATTATTGTATGCATGAAAACATGCAAAATTTTCTGAGCTTCCATGCACTTGTTAACATGCAGAATGTTTGGGTTTAGATCCAAAGAAAACTCAGTTTCGTGTATTATTGTATGCATGACTAACATGCAGATGTTTCTAGGTTTTAGACTGAAGAAATTCAGTTTGGTTTGTGTATGCATAGAAAAACATGCCGAATTTCCTGGGCTGGCGCGAGCCTAGCATGTTGAATCTATTGGGTTTTTAGATCAAGAAAAATCAGTTTGGTGTATCACGTTGCTTGCATGGTTAACATACAGAATTTTTTTCTGAGGTTCTTAGACGAAAATCAGTTTGGTGTATCATTGCTTGCATGGTTAACATGCAGGATTTTCTGGAGTTTTAGCCCAGGTTGTTTAAAACCATAACTTTTCTGTCCGAACTCCGATTTGGGTGTTCTTGGACTCTATGGAAAGTTCATGAGTCAAGATCTATGCAAGCCAGAACTGGTTTGATGGGGTGCTCACATCTGTGCCTAAAAACTTGAGTAATTATTATCAATATAGGTGTTTCAAAAACATTGGGTTGTAATGTTTATTAGCGAACATGGCCACTTCTTGGCATGTAGCAGGCTGTATGACTGACATACTATATGTCTCAGCTTACTTAGGAATATGAGTTACTTAAGGAATTACTTGCCTAAGTAATGGTGAGATTATGTTGTATGCTTGAGAATATATGTTGATATGAATGAACTGAATGATAGAAAGATGTAGTGCATGCTTATGTGATGTACTGATTTGAGCGTGTGGAATATTAACATGACGCTGCATGTTTGTTGATGTTGAACTGAATATATGAAATGTTGTATGACAAAACATAGTGTTCATAGCACACACAAAATTAATACGATTATATGTCCATGTGAGGTCTTATTACATTGGTCGCTAGGTTTGAGTACGATGTGAAAATTGCATTGCATTGGGTGTGGTAACACCACATTTACATGAGAGTCGTACATGAGTACTGATTTGCGCGTTTGGTGTTGAATCGAGTGGCTGAGCCTTAAAGATGAATGAAGTCAATTGAGATTCCAGTCTTAAGCGAAAATGAAAAAATGAAATGTCAGGGGTAGCAAGTAGGGGATAGATACCCCCTCGAGTGAAAGGCTTGAAAGCACAGTTGGAACGGCGTATCCACCGGTGAGAAAGCCTGAAAATGTAGGAGTGCTTAAGAGACCGGTGAGACGAAAAGTTCTATTGCCCAAAGACCTTAGAAGCGATTCATCATATCCACACCAGACTACGGGTTTGTGAGATGAGTCAAGTGACTCGATCTTGATTTCCATTTACCCTTGCATTGGGTGGTGGAATTCGAGTTGACCAGTTACTTTAGGTATGTAGAGGTCTTCGTCTCATACATGCATGTAGTTTTCCATGATAGGATAACATGTAGCTATAGATTGGTTGTTGGTTTGGTAGTGAAATGATCATTTACATGTGCACCTAGGTGGGGAAATAGCCACTTATAGGATTTATCCCTGCGAGTTAGCTACGCCCACGTCGTGGGACCCTTTTAAAATTGAGCAGTCTGGTGGGCGCTCCTTAGAGCCCGGATTGAACCAAGGGCCGAACTGTAGCTATGATTCTTGTTTTGTGTATATGTTAGAGCGAACTAGTTTTAATATATGAAATGATAAGTGATGTAACTCTTGGATCTATAGGAAATGCTGTAGTCTTGTAACCCATATGGGCGAGTATGGATGATGGGCCTATTGGGTCATTTTACTCATGTATGGGTCTCATGATATGAGACACACACGAATTCCATGAGGTGTGAGTGGTCGATAGGACCCGGGTTTGGGGGTGTCACGTAGCTCCCCAAAAATCTGAATGGAGTTATCGACGGGAGAATGAAACCAACATTAATTCATGAAAGAGGACAATGGAACCACAATACCATATAGAAGAAGGGTGAACGCTAGGAAGCGGTTGTCATTGCACACAGACTACGGCGGTCAGGAATGGTCTTGAGGGACTATTTCTTGAGCTCAAATCCTTGGCTCTTGAGCAAGAGTGAATCTCCCCAGTGGTGTTAGAGACGGGAGGAGTAGCCTTTTAGTGATAATGATGTCTCATTGGCCCTTCTAATTCCCCTTCACCAAGACCTACCCCAATCACCATGGACTTTACTACTTTTGTGCCTCCCTAGCTTCGAGAATCCTAAAGCAGGCGATTCACAGTGAGGTTCTTTTGTAATTTGTTTTTCGGTGCCACATATTTAAAAAAAAAAAAAAAAAAAAAAAGAAAGAGGGTGAAGAGGTTGTACATTTCATTTTTAAAAAATTTTTTTTATTAGGCCTTATAGACAAAAGAAGGGGTGAAGAGGCGATACCATTTCTTTTCTTTTTTCTTTTTGTCGACCATAATGTGTTTTGAGCGGATCCATATACACACAAAAGCACTTTTTAAGACATATCATATTCAGACTAATCCCATTTACTAGTCACATAGGGACCATATATAGAGCGATACGGTTCTAACATAGAACCTGACTACTTTCGGGGTTCGAACCAAGGACCATTGGTTTAAGTTAAAAAAGAGACATAAGACCCTAACCATCTCACCTAAGTGATTTTTTCTTTTTGTAAGATTAGTCTTGAAGGTCATTTAAGTGAATACATCACACCGTAAGTCGAATTCAATTTTAAACGTTTCTTGTTTGAGGTCATCTGACCCCATTATGGAAAGGTGCTTAGAATTTAAGGTTGTGTTTGGTAGGAAAAGGATTATGGTGTGATGTATTCCTTAAAATAATAATTATTAAATAAATGGTGTAGTTTTTCTTAGCCCTTTTGAAAATATAAATAATTTAATAAATAAAAATATCAAACCCAGAGCTCGGGAATGATTATTTTCTAATTTTAAATCCTATGAACTTTTTTTTTTTGTAAGAGCAGGTTTGAAAACAAAGGGAATACAATTTTGGTATTCTCTAAAAATATGTTATTGCTCTTTGAATTTAATGTTTTTCTGTATTCTCATAATTAAAGATTTAGAACCAAGCGTGTTTTCTATATATTTTGTTCTCCTTGTTTTGAAAACCATGAGAACACTATTTATCTTGGTGTTCTCGAAAATTGATATTTTATCTTGAATTTAGTGTTTTATGTGTTTTTTTATGTTTGAAAAACAAAACTGAAAAACAAACGTGTTTCTTGTTCTCTCATTGATTTTAGGAATATATAGAAACGATTTTAAAAGGGGTAACCAAAGAGTTACTAAAATTTCTATCTCAAGTCCCTCTTACTATTAAAGGATTCTGAAACATTTATTTTAAAATTTTTGTGGATTAGATGAAAGTGAGGATAAAAAGATCGTATCAATATTTGTATTCTACTTTTTGGTAATAATGAAAATTTAGAGCAACGTCATTAAAGTTAAGAGCCAGCCCAATAAAAAAATAGAAGTCATCTTCTCGTTACTGTGACTCTTTGTATTACACTAACCTCCCTTTTTTAATTTCAAAATTCAAACGGCTCTTTGTTCGCAACTTCCCTTTCTCTCTATTGTTTTACCATTGGAAAGCACACATTAATCCTCCCTTTCTCTCCATTTGTTTTGCCTTGAGAAAGCACCCATTTAATCACCCTGAGCGCGTTATACCGCAATCGACGTGAGCGTTATGCTGGGAATTATGGACGACTCATAACTGTCCACCCCATTATTGCCCATTGGATAACCATCCATGCTGGATCTCCCACAGTGGCTATATAACTACTTAGGAGTTTGTATTTTAGAATGGAGGTTTTTTCTTTTTGTATTTGAAAAGAATTTTCCTGCTTGTTTGTTTCTTTCATTTCAAAACAACGGAATTCTGAAATTTCCACTCATGGGCTGTTCAGGGAACTGGCTAAAATCATTGATTGGGCAAAAAAAAGCTCAGATCAAAGACCGCGTGAGTTAGATTTAGTTTTCATTGTTTTAGTTGTTTTTTTGTCTTTGTTTTTGTTTTGATTTGGTTTCTTCTATGTGCTTTAGAAAGTGGGTGGTGGAAGCGGGAAGAGAAAATGGAGGTTGTGGGGAGTTCTTCGGGGTTCGAGTTGAGAGGAAGACGTGGCGACATACGAGGAGTCAGGTCTGCGGGTGGCGGGTGGTGATGGGTTCTTCGCCACTTTGTGACCTTAGATGCTCGAGCTCATCCCGAGGATTTCGGGGTGGTTCGCGAGAATGGGCTGCGATTCGAGATTGGACTGACTTTCCGAGGACTTAAGTAAATGGGTTCTTTTTTCTACGCTCCCATTACTCATGTTTTACATAATTTAGTTAATTAGTTAATTTGGAGTTAATGGGAAAATTAGGGCAAGAGAAGAGCAGCAGAGGCCTTGAGAGCTCTGGTGAGGCTTCGGGGCCATGGTCAGGGACCGACGGTCGACGACGACGGTGACTCCTCCGGTGCATCACGGGACATAAATCGAGTTCAAGAAGCGAGTCATGGCTCGGTCTGTGGACATCTCTCGGGCGAATGTACGGACCTTCTTCAAAGCACCCTTTGATCCAGTAAGCGGGCGGTATTATAATGGTGGCTAATTCAATTTTAATTTCAAGTTTTGTTTTTGTTTTTGTTTTTGTTACGGGTATTGAGATTTCGGGAAGGATGGTGTGATGGGAGGCAGTGGAGGCCAATCAAGAACCAAATTCTGCGGAATCACGCGAAGGAGCTATCAAGAGGGAGAGAAGCGATTTCTATTCCATCTCTCATAAGGTATAATGAATTGGCAGTTTCCTATTCCTAAGAGATCAATTTCTAGAATCATCATATATATTTTCTGCCTTTTTTTGTTGTCAAACTTATTTTTTTATTGTTTTTGGTTTTGAAACAATTACCAAACTTGTTTTGTTTTGAGTTTGAGATCTCTTCTTTCCACGAGTTAACACGGGGAAGCCTCCCTTCTTAGGCCTTTATTAGTTAAGACATCCACTTCCATACTTTATGGGGATTTGGTCCACCAGCCTCCTGAAATTTTGAAGAATCAGGATTCATTTTTACTAGCTTGACAGATTTTGAGTGTGACTTGACTCCGAGGAAGATTAAGCAAGACCTGCAGAGTAGCACTAGCGATTGGAATAGAATGCATAGCACACGAATACTTGTCTTTAGTAAATTTGACGAAGAAGTTTCAATGCATTAACAAGACTGAGAAGCGGATTGTGAGGACAAGCGTCACGTGACCAAACAATTACAAACAATCTCTTTTTATCGAACCCAGATTACAAACAATATCAAGCCATTGCACCGCATTGGCCGCATGTTTTATCTCAATTTCAAATCTCGGACTTCCATTTACTCCGCCCCTCTTAGAGGCCACTTCTTCAATGTTCTTGTTATACTTACATAACATGCCATACAGAAAGTAGGAGTTGTTTCAATGGAAAGGTCTCATATAATTAAGCTGACGAAACCTTTATATTTATCCTCTGGACCCGAAACCATTTTACTTATCCCTCTACTTTGTTTTACATCTAAATAAACATATCTGATTGTTTTTAAAAGACCATTACCTTATAGCCATTAATTACATTTACACCAAAACTTATAGTTGTTATATTCATGTTAATTTTTGATAATATATACACATATTTTAATGTCTGATTTATTATTTTCTCTTTTTTTTTGTGGACGTTGTAGGTGGGTTGGGTTTTTAAGAGAATAAGGAGTTTGATTTACCAAACCAAGTATTCTTCTATTCCTTTTCATGTTGAACTGTGGAGCCAAATTTACGCAACAATTTGATTTTAAAGCTTACTTTTGCATATTATTAGGGTGGGAGACAGTCGACCTTTGTTTTGAAAGGGTGGGAGCGATCGACCTTGTTTAGAAAGAAAGGAAGTTTCTACCCAAATGGTTGCATTTATTTGTCTTTATCAGGCTTCTATAATCTTGTTTCATAATTGCTCTTTTTTTTGGATCAATTAAAAGCAATATATTGACGGGAAAAAATAAGGAGATGGAACAAACGACCCTGAGTATACGGGACGGGGAAATTCACAGGCAAAGCAAAAGAGAGGAAGGGAAAACCTCACCACCTTTTTACATAGAGGCCATCTATTCAGAAAAATCTAAGATGGAATGCACTCTTCACCTAAGAACACCCTATTCAGCTCCACGATTCTAGACGAAAAGAATATTTTAATCTGTCCAGCTACCGTCCCGTCTTTAAAAGCTATTCGATTTCTCTTTCGCTCTCCAAAGAGTGCCACAAAGGAATGGTCGACCTTTTCCTCTTTGCCACAAGATCCCTTCCACTCAAGAATAAATCATTGCC
This sequence comes from Tetrastigma voinierianum, assembly GCA_016808115.1. Lineage (NCBI taxonomy): Eukaryota > Viridiplantae > Streptophyta > Magnoliopsida > Vitales > Vitaceae > Tetrastigma > Tetrastigma voinierianum. The sequence continues at coordinate 61,968 of JAEQBH010009798.1, forward strand.
CATATTTGAGCAAAGCACATCCCATAGTTTCAGTTTATCACATTTGTTTTTTTGTCATAAACTTGTTTTGAGTTTGAGATCTCTTCTTTCTTTTCGACACTCAAGAACATATCATTGCCAATGTTGAACAAAGCAAATCATAGTTTCTGAAGCATCGTTTTATGCTTTTTGTTGTCGGAAACTTGTTTTAGTTTTGAGATCTCTTCTTTCTTGCTTTGGCGCACAAGACAAATCATTGCCCTTGTTGAGAACAAACAAATCATACTTTCGACATCCATTTTCTTTTTTTTTTTGTTGTCATGACTTATTTTCATTAGTATGGTTTGGAAACAATTACAAAACTTGTTTGTTTTGAGTTTGAGATCTCTTCTTTATTATTCCGACATTCAAGAACAAATCTGTTGCCCATATTTGAGAACAAGGCCCGATCATATTTTCTAGAAGCATCATTTCTTTTTGTTGTCAAACTTGTTTTCTTTGTTATGGTTTTTAGAGCAATCATATATGGAATGTTGGAATCAATATGGCAGGAAATGGAAGAGATAGAAAGAGATCAGGAGCTACATCAGAAGAAAAGAGAGGAGTTTCTGGAGGCTGACTTCAGAAGAAAGGAACAACAGTGGGAACAAATACTCAAACAGAGGATGAGGAATGGAAAGAAGAAATGGAAAGAAAGGAGAAAGAGGCTTAATGAAAAGGCTGAACATGGCCAAAATTCCTTCTATGATGGCTGACTGAAAGAGATGAAGAGGTGCTTTCATTTCTTAGAGAAAAGAGAGGAAAGGATGGAAGCTAATATGTTGAAAGAGGCAGAGGGTTCAAATATATTGCAGGAACAATTCAAGGAATTTGGAAGATCATGGTGAAGAGAGACAAGGAGATGAAAGGGACAATAATTACAGACAAAATTATGGGTTGATAGTCTTGACCATGTGAATTCAAATGTAGTAGACATGCACTCTATGCTGCCCCGAGTTGAGAAGTTGTATGAATACCTTTGGTGCTAAGAGCAAGATCAATTGATCACTTTGGCCAATGATTATTGCCTCCACAATAGTTGATTGTAATCCCACTCCTCCTCCTCTTAATAAAAAGCTCAAAACCACTTGTTGAATAATTCTGTGTTAATTTCTCTTGTCAACGGTTTCATAGATTGTGGTTTAGTTTAGTTTATCAAATAATTGAAAGAGTTTGATTTGTATAATAGATTTGGTAGGAGCTGTGAACTGTTTGGTTGCATTGAATTGATTGAATCAAGTTGTGTATGTCCTTTAGTCTACCAACACAGCCATGGAGATTGTAGAGGAGAATCATATGAACAAACTGACTACGCATGATCTCACGAATCAATCAAAGCTAAGCGAGGAAAACCCTCAAGTATACTCCTCCTCCTTATCCAAGGCCTTTAATGGAGGATACTCAGTTATGATTCTGAGATGAAATCAATGGCAATCTCTAATGGTAATCTGAGAAGCAGTCTTTGGTTCTTACTTATCGATTAAGCTCTGCAAGGATCTTTACCCACCATAGCAATTGGATAGAATGAATTGGATTAAGTCAAACAGAGAAGAATATTTTTTATTCATAATAAATCTGTATCTTTACATGTACATATTTATAGAGATATTAGAGATCCTACAATCAAGCTATTCCTATAATTAAGTTGTTGCCCTAACCAGGAGAATCTCTCTAAACTAGAGTAATATTATAGTAATAGGAAAGAAGAATTACAATAAAAGAATCTTTGACTATTAATCCAATATCGCAGCTTCACTCCCCCCTCAAGTTGATTGCATAGATGCTCACATACTAACTTGCCCAAAACTTACAGGAACACTGCGACTTGAAACAACTTTGGTAGGGATATCAACCAATTGATCTTGGATCGAATCTTAGGCAACTTCGACAATTTTTCGTCAATTTCTCCTTAATGAAGAATAATACACCTCAGATGCTTTGTACGATCATGTTATGCGGATTATGAGCAATATCACATATTTATTATCACAATAAAGCCGAATCGGTTGCCTAGGCAGATAGCCCAAATCCATCAATAGAAATCACCAGCCACAATCACATATTCAAGTGTCATACCCTTAAATCCAGCCTGCGGCTTGAACGTGCAACAGCTTCTGCTTCTTGCTTTCTCCATGGCAGTTACCACCTACCAAAGGTGAAATATCCAGTAAGATGGAATGTCATCTATTGCTTCAGCCTAGTCAGCATCACTATATGCATCCTGCTTTGACAATCTACATTTTAGTAGACAAAATGCCACTTTCTAGAAATTGGACTTCAGATGTGTATGTATCATTGTCCTAAACCATTGGCTGAAACTGTGCTGGGTTTAGCATGTATACATTGTGATAGTCAATGGCAATGGAAGGGGCAAGAGATGTATCATGTATAACGGTAAAAGTCTCGACCCGCATCGTCGACGACATGACCTGATGGAACGACTTCTTTCTAGTGGAATTATCACCATTGACTATGCGAAGTCGAAAGATAATAATGGATCCATTGACAAAATGCCCCAACTAGAGATGGTTGCAAAAACATCAAGGGAATGGGTTTTAAGGCCTCTAAACAAAAAAGTCATCATAAGCGGACACCCTACCCTGGATGACTGGCTAGAGGTCCCGGAGATCTAGGTTCGAAGGGACAACTAAGTTATGAAGACGGGTACTTATAAATCTTTGTCAGAATTTGTTTTCTACCCATTCCAGGATAAAGAAACCGGGTATTAATATGTGAAGGTTAAACAAAGCTTTTAATGATTATATGAAACCATATGTTGAAATCACCTATGTGAGTGTGAAGTGAGGGTGACATGTGAGAACCTGAGGCCCCAGATTCTCACAAAACACTCATGAGACCAGGGGCGGTGTTCATGGCCCAAGCGAACCTAGCGGTGAGAACTGATTTTTGTTGAAGTAGTTGTGTGATTTCTATTGTCTAGGCTTTACGAAGGTCGACGGTTCAAAAGACATCAAGTCTTCGATTGGCCAGAGTAAAGTCGATAGGCTTCACTAAGGAAAGTTCAAAGTCTCGAGACTACTTATCACGATGCAATGTTTTCTGTGGAATAATTGCACTTTGCATCTAATAAGCCTACGAGAGTAATCAATCTTAGAGCTTTTCATTCATGTGGGGATTGTTGGGACTTTGGTATCCACAAATTCCCTTAAATGAATGAAAAGATGTGTCCCTCATCAAACAGATACTTTGCTTGGTTCATACCTTTTGAGCCCAGAGCATATGCATTCGTGGAGACACTTCACAGGTTATTTATACTCCGTTTCCAGTTTTAATATATCTGAAATATTCTCCTCATTTCACTTTGCATATCATTCATTTTTTGTGCCATTACGCAGGATTACGTTAAATCGGGGTCCTCGATCCTTACCATAAGAGCAGATGTTATATCTGAGAGCGATTGTCCATTATCCTCGGTACAAGTTGAGGAGCCAAATTAAGTCTTAAGGACACAACGGAATTATTGTTAGTTTCGGATGCCTTTCTAATTATTGTTTATCTTGCGAGGTTTATTTTTTCCTTCAAATATTTTATTTACGATTTTAAAGAACAGAACTACAATATTATTATAAAAATCTCTGCGACCCAATAATGTCGACAAGAATAAAATTGTGTCATAAAATCTACAAAAATAAAAGAAATGTTGATGTTTGTATATTTATCAAAATCTACCATACCATTCATAATATATATATAAGGAACAATATAAGTGAAAACATTAGTGTAATATAAAAATTGCAACAATAAGTAGAACCTATTTGTTTGTTCATGTGTTTATAGAGAAGAATGAATGGGAAAGAGATATATATATATATATATATATATATACTAGTGAAAGTATAAAAAAAATGAACATCTGTGAAAAAACATTATTATAATGTAAAAACGGCAACAATAAATGAACCTATTTGTTTGTTCATATGTTTATGAGAGGAATGAATGGGAAAGAGACTATATATATATATATATATATATATATATATATATATATATATATATATATATATGTTAAGTTGGCTCAAAATACTCCACAGAAAGTATTAATAAAAATAGGAACAATAACCGTGAAAAACATTATTATAATGTAAAAGCGCAACAATAAATGAATCTATTTGTTTGTTCAAATGTTTCTGAGAAGAAGAATGAATGGGAAAGAGACAACGGTAAGTAACATTAAACTCAATTGGAGTGTGTTTTCTTGACCTAGGTTGACGCCCTATGGCCTATACTATACATATTCACGCCACTTCCGCCATAATGACACTTCTGTCCCTACTTACCTACCTAATCATATTCTGAAAAGAAATGTGACTTCAAAATTTCAATTCCATGGCCCCATGGATCATGGATGTTTTTAATGAGTTCGAACTGAGTTTGATAACAAAGTAATTTTTTTCTTTAAATAATCATCGAATTAGTTTTTATTTTTAAAGCCACATTCTCTAAATGTGATTTTGAAAATTAGCAACCTTAACATTGTATTTATCAATCGTAGTTTTAAAGTTAATTTTAAAACCGTAGTTCGTGACCGATTTTCAAATCCTTAGAAGATTAGTTTGGTCAATATTTTTGAAAATATATCTATATGTGTATTTGTTTTTAAATAATGAATTATTTTGGCTTTAAACTTGTTCAAAGTATTTAATAATTTTCTTTTTTTTGATAACTGTGGATATTCGGACCAGTTTGTATAGTTTGTATACCCCTCGACTAATCTTATAATAACCTTGAGGGGATTCGAACCGATGATCATTAGGTAAACCCCAAGACCTTAAACTAATCTAGCTATCTCTTAAGTTTTGTAATTAACCTCTTTGTAATGTTTGAATTATCTTCAACATTAAAAAAATTGTTTGACTCATAAAATTTGAAGAAATATGAGATGTAAATTTTTTTTTGTGTAATTAGTTGATTTAAATTGGGTACATTTTATAAATCCAATAAGCAAACGAGACACCATTGTAAACTTTACGGGTTTTTTTTTTCATTAATATTAAATTCTAAATAAAATTTAGAAAAAAAAATATTTGATATAACTCTAATAATAGTTCTGATCTTTTATCTAAACTCAATTTAAGCATGAAATCTTAAGAATATAAAAAAGCATTTACACAAAGATATTTTATAAACTAAAAGATATATCATATAATACATAAAATTGTCTTTATTTTTGTATTAAGTTCTTCTAATACGTAGTATTTATTTTAATTTCATTGATCCTTTTAATTTTAGATTGTGTTCGGTTTTTAAAAAAAAAAAAGCATTAAGAAAATAATAATAATAATAAAATTATTATTATTATTAGGCTATGCTTAGTTTCTATAAAATTTAGTGTGATGCACATTCAGCGGGCCCGGGCTGGAGCGCGTTGGGTCGTTAGGTTGGACGAGGCCCGATGGATTATGGGATCGGTCTGGCACTCACTTGCAGAGAATCGGAAAGGGGTCGGCGGGGGGCTTCGCGGGCCGCTCCGTGCCTAAGTCGATTCTTTTCCCGGAGGAATAAAGGGAACCATTTCATAACTAGAAGTCGATTACCTTTCGGTGTTGGATCGGCACTGTGTTTATAATGGATTCATCCAATTTGGGGCGATGATTAGGGGTTCTTCCCTTTGGAGGATAGGTTTCCCTCAATAGTTAGCCTTAGATTTAGCGATGGATTAGTCGAAGGTTTATTTGGAGTAATCCTCCTTCCTTGTTAATTGGGTATCCATGATGGTCTTACATTGCTTTTCCTTCCCTTTATAATAGGACTGATTGGGCGAGCCAGGCGATACTTTTAGGGAATATTCTATCTTACATTATTTGTGAAGATATGGTTTGGCCCCATTTGGTCACAGGCCTCCCACTATTTTCGAATCCATGTTTTGGGCTTTAATGGGTGAACCTCTGTTTAGTACGCTATGTACGGACACGGACGGGGTATGGTCTTCACCGCTCCTTTGGGCTGGCGGATGAATTACAGCCCATTTACATATCCCTACTCCAGTTGCCCCAGCCCTTATTATGCAGTTGCGTGGGCAAGGCATGATTAATCACAATGGTTGTTATTTCCGTATGCCTTAGATGTGGATTAGTGCCCTCTTGCCGCCATACATGGTGCGTTAATGATGGCTCTTCGAGTTTCGCGCTTATGTTTCATACTCCCTTTGTTTTCCCTTGTTTCTTGTCGACCTTTCCAGTTCTGACTTCCTTTGGCCTCATAATTCCTCCATTTTGTCTTTATATTTCTTGGCGTTCTGTATTTAGATTATATAGATTGTTAACATGCATTTAGTGTTGGGTCCTTTTATGGCGCTTTCCTTTCATTCCTGGGCCCGCGGCGTCCCCGTCTTGTCGTGTTTCTTTCGATTGATACGACGAGGCTCTAGGGTTCATTCGTCACGGATTTGTTGTACTATTTGCTTACGTCCTTAGGTCGAATCGTTCTTCCTCTTTGCGTCATCGGTGATTCTTACGTTGATCTGGCCCCGATGGTTGAGGAGCATTGTCCAGCTTGTTTGACAGTCATTTGGCCTCAACCTGCTCTGAGGCGCCTCCCCTTCCCTAGTAGGGTTGGTCCTTCATTTGAATATACTTTTGCTGAGCGTTACCGGCCTCTTCCTGGTGTCCGAGTATGGACCCCGAATGTTTTGACCTTTTACTTGCCTCAGGTATGCATTGTAGTCTGCTTTTTGAAGTTACTTTTAATATGACCTTAAGCTTTCCCTTGCATCCCTTCATAAAGGGTTCTTGACATTTTAACATCTGCCCTTCCCTAGTTGGCTCCCGATGGTTGGGAGTATTTTAGTTGGTTTATTAATTCTTTTTGGGACGGAGGTTGGTGTCCCCGTTGTGGCTCTGTTCCTCCCGTATTTTCAGTCCAGTAATGCTACAGAGTTTGTTATTTTCCAGGCGTTCTAGGTCTCCTCACGGTGATCTCGGATCTCCCTTCTTCACACCCGGTCATGGAAAGGGCGATATTTCTTCGTTAGTGGTTCCATTTGGGAATTAAACTCGTGAGGATGATACCACTGGGTACCAGGGGCGTGGAGTAATCACGATAATCTTCGTGAGTGTTTGCATTATTTTTAGTTTGATTTGTCTAAAGACGGTCGAACATATGATATAAGCTTTCCTTATGCTTCCCAGATGTTCGTCTTGACCTCAGCGACGAAGATGCTGTTGTGGCTCTAGCATTGGAGGAATGCTCTGCTCGTTCCTATGCAGGGCTGATAAAGTCGAACATTCCTAGCTCTTCTAATTTGTTGCTTGCACGTTCTACTGTTTTTAGGCCCCCGTCCCTTTCTACCCTTAGAGTGTTTTCCTTTGGGCCCACGCCACTCCTACTAGGGGAGAGATTTTGGATTCATTTGGGGCGACACCTGGGAGCCCGTGGTGCGAGGAAAAGTGGACTCCGGAAGGGCCCGGTGGGTTCAGGCCAGAGTTCAGAAGTTGGGGTGCTTTCTCCTTCTCTGTTCGAACCGGGGAGAGGGTATCGTCGCCCCTAGTGGTTTCGAGTATGGGCAGTGTCCCCCTCTTCTCCTGCCCACGAGCCGGGACGGGGGTGTCGCCTCCCGACTCAGGCCTTTGCTTCCCACTGCTTTATCGTAAAGTGAGGGTCTTTCAGTGCAACGTCTCGCGTTGATGGCTGCACTTTATTCACAGTATGGAATCAGCCGACAATGCTGAGTCACCTCCTCGGGATGGCGAGACCGAAAGAAATCAAAAGCAATCTGCAGTTGCACTTTCGGGGCTTCTTTGCTCTCCTGGTGCGAGACCACGTGGAAATGCGATCTCCTCCATTCTCCGAGTCTACGATATTGGAAATTGAAAATTGATTAGTAAACCTTAAGATTTGTCTTTTCGAGGATTACTTATTAGAATCCGTAGTATGTTTATTTCCATGCTTGTTCTGTGTTGAACGCTATGTCTGTGTCTGACATGCAGGCTGCCACCCATTTGAAGGGCCTGGCCGATAAGGCCAAACTGAACGAAAAACATGTGAAGATTGCCCGAATTTATAAAGCGAAGGTGGCTTCTCTCTGTACGAGTAGTAGAGTTGCAGACGGCGCGCGATTGTCGAAGAAATAGAAACGACTTAAGTCTGATCTGCACACTTCATCGGCTTCAGCTCGGGCGGAGAATAGAAGGAAACGAGGTTGGACCGGTTAACGGTGAGGGCGAGTCTCGGGAGGTTAGGGGTGAGCTCCAGGTTGCGCTGGGTGAGTTGGTCGAGACTCGGGAGGGGTTGAGATCTGTCCAAAATGAGCTTCAAATGGTTAGGGAGGAGCTTATCACCTCGAGGCGTCCTGTAAGGATCTTCGGTGGAGC
>JAEQBH010009799.1:0-58723 GCA_016808115.1 Tetrastigma voinierianum
AGCAATTTGCTTTGATTGATCGACCGTTAGAGAGCGGCGTGTCTGTCTTTGATGGATCCACCTCGTTAATCTGTTGCATGGCTCACAGCGCTATGGCCTTGGTGGCGTTCGGTAGTGTGCGATGTAGAGAATGGCAATATAGCACGAGTGTGTCGACTCGTTAGGCGGCGTGGCACGTCTTCAGAAAGTGGATCACCTGCCGTCAATGTGGCTTTGCGCGCTCACGGCGACATGGCCTTGTTAGTCGTTCATTCAAGTGGCGATAATGAATGATGGAGCTGAGGTTGATCGGCTCGTTAGCGAGCGTGGGCTGTCTTTGAGTGGACCACCTCGTCGATCTGGTGCCTTGGCCCTTGACGCTAAGGCCTTGGTGGCGTTCCATAGGAGGTGGCGATGTAGTAGAGTGACGATGTATGGCTGAGTTGATCGACTCGTTAAATGGCGTGGCACAATCTTAAGTGGATCCACCTCGTCCCGATCACGGCTGCTTGGCCCACAGGCGCTATGACGCGGTGGCGTTCCAGTAGAGTGGCGATGTAGTAGAGTGGCAATCTTGCGGCTTGAGTTGATCTTACTCGTTGGGACGTGGCTGTCTTGAGTGGATCACCACCTCGTCAGTCTGGGTGGCAGCTCCTGTTTATGGCCTTGAGTGGCGTTCCATCTGATGTGAATGTAAGCTGGGAGTAGAAATGTAGCTGAGTTCCCAGTCACACCGTTTAAGGGACGTGGCACGTGCGGTGGATCTCTCGTCGATCTTGGTGCTTGGCCACGCGTTTATGGCCTTAGTGGCGTTCCTTGCGGTAGCAATGTAGGAAGTAGCAATTGCTGAAGGTTGATCGACTCCGTTAGCGGCGTGGCACGCTAACGGTGGATCACCTGCGTCGTCTGGTACCCTTGGCTCTTCTTGCTATGGCGTGGTGGCGTTCCATGTAGTTGTGTATGGCAGCGAGTGGCGGTGTAACTGGTGGTCGACTCGTTGGCGGCGTGGCACATGCTGGGTGGATCCCACCTGGGTAAATCTGCGGTTGGCAGTCTGGCGCTAAAGCCTTGGTTGTGTTGTGGGGTAAGCGATGGCGAGATAAGCTGATGTAACACGGAGTTGATCGACTCGGGCGACATAAGCGTACTTAGTGATCCTTTCGTCGATTGAAGGCGGCTCCACGGCTATGGTGTTTTTCAACCAAGTGGCGATGTAGAGATCTTAATATCTTTGAGTTGATCGACTCGTTGAGGCGGCGTGTGGCACGTCTTTGATGGATCACCTCGGCAATGGGAGCTGCTAGGCTCCTGGCGCTATGGCCTTGGTGGCGTTCCATGCGAGTGGCAATGTAGCCGAGTGGTAATCTAGCCTGAGTTGATCTTACTCGTTAGGGAGCGTGGCCTGTGCTGAGTGGATCTCCTCGTCAATGCGAGCTGCTTGGCTTCTGGCGCTATGGCCTTGGTGGCGTTCCTTGCGATGTAATGTAATGTAACAATTAGCACGAGTTGATCGACTCGTTAGGCGTGGCTGTCTTGAGTGGATCACCTCGTGATACGGCGCTTGGCTCTTGGCTATGGCCTTGGTGGCGTTCATGCTAGTGGCAATGTAGCAGAAGTGGCGATGTGGCACGAGTGGATCGACTCGTTCGACGTGGCACCGTCTTTGATGGATCGCCTCGTCAAATCTTGTTTAACCCAGCTCCACAGGCCCAAGCCTTGGTGAAGCATTCAGTAGTGTAGGTAGCGAATGGCAATGTAGCTGAGTTGATCTTACTTTCGGTGGCGGCATGGCAGTAGCGAGTGGATCACCTCGTCAGTATGGTGCAGCGGCTCCCACAGCTATGGCCTTGGTGGCGTTCCAGCAGTGGCAATGGTTGCGAATAAATGATCATAGCTTTGAGTTGATCGGCGATGGCGGCGTGGCTGTCTTGAGTGGATCACCTCGTGATGAAATTTGCTTGGCTCCACGCGCCACTGGCCTTAGTGGCGTTTTAGCGGGTGGCTATGGCGGGATGGCAATGTAACTGGTTGATCGACTCGTTGGCGGCATGGCTTGTCTTTGAGTGGATCACTCGTGATGTGAGACCTTCGCCGTGGCTCCTGGCGTTTATGGCCTTAGTGGCGTTGAAGGCCCAGTGGCGATGTAGAGATAAGCGATCGAACTGAGGTTGATCGACTGGTTTAAGTGACAACATCTTGAGTGGATCACCTCGTCCATGTGAGCTGCCGGCCCCTGGCTATGGCCTTGGTGGCGTTCCATTCGGAGTGGCGATGTGGCCGATGGCAGCTGAGTTGATCGGCTCGTTCGCGCGTGGCTGTCTTTGAGTGGATCACCTCGTCAGCGAGTTTGCTTGGCTCCTGGCGCTATGGCCCCAGTGGCGTTCAGTAGTGGCGATGGCCCGAAGATGACCTGTCTGGCAGGTTGATCTCACTCGTTAGGGGCGTGGCTGTGCGATGGATCACCTCGTCCAAATCTGGCTGCTTGCTCTGGCGTATAGCGTAGTGGCGTTCCATGCAGTGGCAATGTAGTAGAAATTGGCAATGTAGCTGAGTTGATCTTCGTTAGGGGCGTGGCACGTGCAGATGGATCTCTCGTTAATCTACGGTACCTTGGCCTGTGCTATGGCCTTGGTAGGCGTTCTCTTGCCGTGTGATAGCCGTCGCGATTTAGCGAGTTGATCAGGCTGTTGGGCGTGGCACATCTTTGAAGGATCACCTCGTCAATCTGTTGCTTGGCTCTTGCCGCTATGGCCTTGGTGACGTTCCATGCTGTAGTGTAATGGCAGAATTGGCAATGTAGCACGAGTGGATCTAGGCTCGTTAGCGTGGCTGTCTTGAGTGGATCTTTCATCATCTTGGTACAGCGATCTGAGCGCTAAAGAAGCCTTGGTGGCGTTCCGTGAATTGTGATGGCAGGAATGGCAATGCTTTGAGTTGATCGAGCTCGGTGGCGGCGCATGGCTTGTGTAGTGGATCACCTCGTCAATGTGGTACCTTGGCTCTGGCCTTCTATGGCCTTGGTGGGCGTTCCCGGCCCAGTGGCGATGTGTTTGGATGGCAATGCTGGTCGATCGACTCGTTAAGCGTGGCTATCTTGAGTGGATCACACACCTCGGCAATGTGATGCAGCGGCTCACGGCACTATGGCCTTGAGTGGCGTTTTAAGCGGAGTGGCTATGGCGGATAGCAATGTAGCACGAGTTGATCGTGGTCGCGCATGGCACAGTCTTGGAGTGGATCACCTCGTCAATGTGAGCTACTTGGCTCCACAGCGCTATGGCCTTGATGGCGTTCGGCCAAGTGGCGATGGCCGAAATGGCAATGGAGCTGGAGTTGATCGACTAGTTGGCGGCTTGCTGTCTTTGAGTGGATCCTGCCTCGTCGATGTGAGGCTACTTATTTTAGTGGCCCATGGCTGGTGGCGTTCCATTCGAGGTGGCGATGTAGCCGAGATGGCAATGTCTTTGAGTTGATCGACTAGTTAGGCGGCGTGGCTGTCTTGAGTGGATCCCACCTACCTCTCGTCAATCTTGGCTGCAGCCACACACGGCGCTATGGCCTTGGTGGCGTTCCGTCGGAGTGGCGATGTAGCCCAGAGATAGTGTCTTTGAGTTGATCCTGACTCGTTAGGCTGCGTGGCTGTGTAGTGGGATAACCTCGTCGTCGGCTGCTTGTGGCTCCTGAGCGCTATGGCCTTAGTCGGTTCAGTAGGTGCGTCGTGGAATGATAATATAGCGAGTAAATATTTCGTTAAACGTGGCTGTCAGTGGATTACACACTGTCGTGTGGTTGCTTGGCTCTGGCGCTGGCGCGGTAGGCGTTCGGTAGTGGCGATATGGCGAATGGCAATGGAGCTGGCGAGTTGATCTGACGGATTAGGCGTGGCACGATGAGTGGATCCCACCTCGTCAATGCCAGGCTAACACGGCGTATGGCCTTGGTGGCTTTCCGTGCGTGTGGCTATGTGTAGAATGGCAATGTTTGTTCATCGACTCGTTAAGGCGCGTGGCTGTCTTGAGTGGATCCGCCTCGTCAATCACGGTTGCTTGGCTCTGGTTATGGCCTTGGTGGCGTTCCATCGGAGTGTGGCGATGTAGCGGAATGGCAAGATAGCACGAGTTGATCTTGTCGTATGGCGTCGCGCGGCTGAGTGGATCACCTCGTCGATGTGAAATTTGCCCGGCTCCTGGTGCTATGGCCCAGCGGTGGAGTTCGGCCCAGTGGCGATATAGTAGAATGTGATGGAGCTGAGTTGACTGACTCGTTAGGCGTGGCTGTCTTGAGTGGATCGCCTCGTCCCGTCTGTTGCTTGCCCTTGGCCTTCTATGGCCTTTGTAGGCGTTCGGTAGAGTGGCGATGGCCCAGGTGGCTGATTGCTGATTAATCATTGTTAGAGACGTGGCTGTCTTTGAATGGATCACCTCGTCGTCTCTGTTGCTTGGCTCCTGACGCTATGGCCTTGGTGGCGTTCCATCTGAAGTAAGCGTGCTGAATTGATCGCGACTCGTTAAGCGGCGCTATGCTTTGTCTTGAGTGGATCACCTCGTCAATCTGTTGCCCGGCCCCACGGCGCTATGGCCTTGGTGGCGTTCAGTAGGAGTGGCGATGCCAGTGTGATGTAGCTGGGTTGATGCGACTGTTAGGCGGCGTGGCTTTGTCTTTGATGGATCTGTCAATGGCTGTAGCCTCTGATCTCTATGGCCTTGGTGGCGTTCAGTAGGAGGTGGCGATGGTAGAGTGGCTAGGCACGGTGGATCGACTCGTTGGCGTGGCGTCTTTGAGTGATCACCTCGTCTATCATTTGCTTGGCTCCTGGCTAAGCCTTGGTGAAAAATTTCCAGTAGTGGCGAAATGCTTGAACAATGCTGATTGATCGACTGGTGGCGACATGGCAGTGCTTAGTGGATCACCTCGTCGATGTGAGTTGCTTGGCTCCCGGGCGTATGGCGGTGGCGTTCCAACCAAGTGGCGCGATGCTGGTGAATGGCGATGTGGCACGGTCGTCGACTCGTTAGCGGCGTGGCCTATCTTTGATGGATCACCTCGGCCCGATGTAATTGCCCCAGCTCCTGGCACTATGTGTGGTGAAGGCGTTTTAGCGGAGTGGCTATATGGCCCAGGATGGCAATGTAGCACAGTTGATCGACTCGTTAGAGGCGGCATGGCTTGTCTTGAGTGGATCACCTCGTCGATGTGAGCTACTTGGCTCCAGCGTATATTACATGATGGCGTTCCGGCCAGTGGCGATGTAAGTAGGAATGTGATGGAGCTGAGTTGATCGGCCCAGTTGGCGTGGCACATCTTTGAGTGGATCACCTCGTCGATGAGCTCTTGACCCCAGTATTATGTGGCTTTGGTGGCGTTCCATTCGGGTGGCGATGTGGCCAGAATGGCAATGTAGCACGAGTTGATCGACTAGTTAGGCGTGGCATCTTTGAGTGGATCACCGCAAATCGATGCAGTAGCCCAGCCTGCGGCGTATGGCCTTGGTGGCGTTCCGTTCAGTGGCGATGTGGCGAATGGTAATGCCAACTGAAGTTGATCGGCGATTGAGGCTGCGTGGCTGTGCTTAGTGGATCCACCTGTCAATCTGGTACGCTTGGCTCTGGCCCATGGCCTTAGTGCGGTTCAGTAGGTAATGGCGATAGCGGAATGATGCCTTGATCATCCAAACTCGTTAAGCGTGGCTGTCGCGATGGATTACCTCGTCAATGAGTTGCTTGGCTCCTGGCTTTGGCCTTGTAGTGGCGTTCGATGAAGTAGCGATATAAGTAGAATGGCAATGGAGCTGAGTTGATCACGTTAGTTAGAGCGGCGTGGCTGTGATGGAGTGGATCACCTCGTCAATAGCAGGCTACGTGGCCTACAGGCGCTGTAGCGCCCAGGTAAACAAGCCGTGTGGCTATGGCCTGAATGGCAATGTAGCTTTGATTTCATCGACTCGTTGAGCGAGCGAGTGGCTGTCTGCAGGTGGATCTCTCGTCAATCTCATTTGGCAACTCGCAGCGTTATGGCCTTGGTGGGTTGTTCCATCAGTGTATGGCGATGTAAGCGGAATGGCAAAGATGGCTGAGTTGATCTTACTGTATGCGGCGTCGCGTCTTTGAGTGGATCTCTCGTCGATGTGTTTCGCTTGGCTCTGGTGCTATATTGGTGGAGTTCGGCCAGTGGCGTCGCGAATGTAATGGAGCTGAGTTGACGGCTGACTCGTTAGGCGGCGTGGCTGTCTTCCGAGTGGATCACCTCGTCGTCACGGTGCTTTGCCGCCATGGCCTTTGTGGCGTTCCGGTAAGTGGCGATGGCCAAGTGGCAATTGCTTTGAGTTAATATTTCGTTAGGGAGCGTGCTGTCTTGGACCGGATCACCTCGTCGGTGGCTGCTTGGCTCTGGCGTATGGCGCGGTGATGGCGTTCATCGCAGTGATGTGGCACGAATTGATCGACCGTTAGGCGGCGCCCAGCTGTCGCTGGCGGTGGATCACCTGCCGTCGTCTGTTTGCTTGGCCTGGCTATGGCCTTGGTGGCGTTCAGTAAGTGGCGATGTAGCGAAGTGGCAACCTTAACTTTGAGTTGATCATTTCGTTAAGGCGTGGCTGTCTTCAGTGGATCCTTATCGTCAATCGCGAGCTGCTTGGCCTCGATCTTTATGGCCTTAGTGGCGTTCGGTAGAAGTGGCGATGTGGCCAGAGTAACGTGCTGAGTGGATACGACCTTCGTTAAGCGGCGTGGCTGTCTGGTGGATCACCGCAAATCATCACGTGTTGCCCAGCTCCCTGGCGCTAAAGCCTTAGTGGCGTTCTTGCGAGTGGCGATGTAAGCCCAAGACCGTGATGGAGCTGAGGATTGATCTGACTAATTAGGCATCGTAACGTCTTTGAGTGGATCACCCTCCGTCCAATGTGAGCTCACCCAGCCTTAGGCTATGGCCTTGGTGGCGTTCCGGTAGTGTGATGCGGCTGAGTTGATCGGCTGGGTGGGAGCGTGGCCTTTGTCTTTGAGTGGATCACCTGTCGACAAAGCCACTCTTGGCTCTGGGTTTATAGCCTTAGTGCGTTAGTGCAGTGGCAATGTAGCCCAGAGTGGCAATGTAGAAAGAAGTTAGTCGACTACGTTAGGGGCTTGGCGGCACAGTGTTTAGTGGTCCTTTCGTCAATCTCTGGCTGACTGCCCAGCTCCACAGCCCCATAGCCTTAATTGGCGTTCCTTAGTAGTGGCAATGTACCGGTAGCAATTGCTTTGAGTTGATCGGCTAGATTTAAGACGCGTGTCTGTCTTTGAGTGGATCACTCGTCAATCACGGTACATGGCTCACAGGCGCTATGGCCTTGGTAGGCGTTCCAGCCATGTATGGCGATATGAAGGTATGCAATACTCTTTGGTACCTGTCCCGGCTCGTTAAGCGGCGTGGCTGTCTTAAGTGGATCTACCTCGTCAATGTAATTTGCTTGGCTCCACAGCGTATGGCCTTAGTGTCGTTCGGCTAAGTGGCGATATAGCCAGAATGACAATGGAGCTGAGTTGATCGACTGGATTAGGCGGCGTGGCTGTCTTGGGTGGATCACCTCGTCAATGCGGTGCTTGGCCCTTGGCTAAGGCGGTGGCGTTCCAGCAGTGGCGATGGCCCAGAAGTGTGTCTTAGCTGAGTTGATCGACTGGATTGGCGACGTGGCTGTCGAGTGGATCCACCTCACTCAATCACGGCCTTGGCCTGCGATGCTATGACGTGAGTGGCGTTCAGTAGAGAAGTGGCGATGTAGAGTGGCCAGAGCAACTGGTTAGTCCCCGACTCGTTAGGCGGCGTGGCTGTCTTGAGTGGATCACCTCGTCGTGCGGTACCTTGGCCCTGGCTGGCCTTGGTGGCGTTCCAGTAGAGGAGTGGCGATGTGGCAGTGGCAATGCGACAGGTTGATCTTGCTGTTAGGGAGCGTGGCTGTCTTGAGTGGATCACCTCGTCGTCACGAGTGCTTGGCTCTGGCCCATGGCCTTGGTGGCGTTATGCAGTGGCAATGTATAGTAGAGTAGAAATGTAACTGAGTTGATCTTACTTTCGTTGGGAGGCGTGGCGTCTTTGAGTGGATCTCCTCGTCAATGCGAGCTGCTTGGCTTCTGGCGCTATGGCCTTGGTGGCGTTCCTTGCGATGTGATGGCTAGGAGTAGCAATTTGCTTTGAGTTGATCGGCTTCGTTAGGCGGCGTGGCTGTCTTTAGTGGATCACCTCGTCGATGCATTTTAGCAGCTCTTGCGCTATGGCCTTGGTGGCGTTCCATGCTAGTTGTATTATGTAGAGGTGGCAATGGCGAGTGGATCGACTTGTTGGCGGCGTGGCTGTCTTTGATGGATCACCTCGTCGTCTGGTTATGGCTCACGGCCAAAGCCTTGGTGGCTGGCGAGTGTGAAGTAGCCAGAGAGAGCGATGTGGCTGAGTTGATGTTTCGGTGGCGGCGTGGCTGTCATGGAGGTGGATCCACCTCGTCAATCTGTTTAGCAGCCCGTAGTATGGCCTTGGTAGGCGTTCGGCCCAGTGGCGATGTAGTGAGTGGCAATGCGGCTTGAGTTGATCGACTCGTTAGGAGCGTGGCGCTGTCTTGAGGTGGATCACCTCGTCGATGCGATCTTAACGGCTCAGCGCTATGGCCTTGGTGGCGTTCATCACAGTGGCAATGGCCGAGTGTGATATGCTGAGTTGATCTTGCCTCGTTTGGGAGCGTGGCTGTCTTGAGTGGGTCTCCTCGTCAACATCTGTTTGCTTAGCCATTCCCATGGCCTTAGTGGCGTTCCTTGCCAGTGGCAAGGTAGCCGAGTAGCAATTGCTTCGGGTTGGTGATCGACTCGTTAGGCGGCGTGGCCTATCTTGAGTGGATCACCTCGTCGTCTTGTTTGCTTGGCTCTTGCCGCTATGGCCTCAGTGGCGTTCCATGCTAGTGGCAATGCTTAGAGTGGCAATGGCTGAGTGGATCGACTCTGGATTAGAGCGGCGTGGCTGTCTTTGAGTGGATCACCTCGTCAATCTGTTTGCCCAGCTCCTGGCTAAAGCCTTGGTTGTGTTCAGCGGAGTGGCGAGAAATGGCCAGAGATAGCGATATGGCACGGTGATCGACTCGGTGGCGGCGCAAGCATGCTTAGTGGATCACCTGTCAATTTGTGACCGCCCAGCTCCTGGTAGCTGCTGGCGCGGTGGCGTTTCAGCCAAATGGCGATGTGAGATCATGATAACTGAGTTGATCGGCTCGTTAAGCGACGTGGCTGTCTTGAGTCACGTGATCAGGCTCTTTGGCTCCTGGCGTATATTGTAGTGCCCAGGCGTTCCATGCAGTGGCAATGTGGCGAGTGGTAATCTGCTTTGAGTTGATCTTCGTTAGGGAGCGTGGCTGTCTTCGAGTGGATCTCTCGTCGTCTGTTTGCTTGGCCCTGGCGCTATGGCCTTGGTGGGCGTTCGCTGCCGTGTGATGTAGTAGAGTAAGCAACAATTGCTTGGATTGATCGACTCGTTAAGGCGGCGTGGCTGTCTTTGAGTGGATAACCTCGTAAATCTCTGGTGCTTGGCTCTTTGCGTATGGCCTTAGTGGCGTTCCATGCTGAGTGGCAGTATGGCAAGTGGCAATGTGCTTTGAGTGGATCGACTCGTTCGTGTGGCTGTCTTTGAGTGGATCACCTCGTCAATCTTGTGTTCTTGGCTCCTGGCTAAAGCCCAGTGGCGTTAAGTGAATGGCGAAGCGAATGGCAATGTAGCTGTGAGTTGATCTTACTCACAATTGGCGGCATGAAACGTAGTGGATCCACCTCGTCAATGTGTGCTTGGCTCTGGCGCTATGGCCTTGGTGGCGTTCGGCTTGGCAATGTAGCTAAATGGCAATGTAGCTGGGTTGATGTCGACTTGTTAGGCGGCGCGCATCTTTGAGTGGATCGCCTCGCGAGCTGGCGTGCTTGGCTCTGGCGGCTATGGCCTTGGTGGCGTTTTTAGCGGGTGGCTATGGCCGGATGTGATGGCTGAGTTGATCCCCGACTTCGTTAGGCGGCATGGCACATCTTTGAGTGGATCACCTCGTCGATGTGAGCGCTATAGCTCTGGCGCGATGGCCTTAGTGGCGTTCGGCCAGTGGCGGTGTGTGCGAATGGCAATGGAACTGAGTTGATCGACTAGTTAGGCGACTTGGCTTGTCTTTGGTGGATCACCTCGTCCATGAGCTACTTGGCCCACCCAGGCGCTATGGCCTTGGTGGCGTTCCGATCGGGTGATGGCGATGTGGCCCAGAATGGCAGTATGGCTTTGAGTTGATCGGCTCGTTGGCGGCGTGGCTGTCTTTGAGTGGATCACCTCGTCGAAGCGAGTGCTTGGCTCCTGACGTATGGCTTTGAGCGTTCAGTAGAGTGGCGATGTGGCCAGAATGACAATGCGGCAGGTTGATCTACCGCTCGTTGGGAGGCGTGGCTGTCTTGAGTGGATCACCTCGTCGTCTGCGGACTGCTTGGCTCCACGGCGCTATGGCCTTGGTGGCGTTCCATGCGAGTGGCAAGTGATCGAGTGGCAATGCTGAGTTGATCTTGCTCGTTAGGGAGCGTGGCTGTGGCAGTGGTTCTCCTCGTTGTCTGTTTTGCTTGGCCAGTGTATGGCCTGGTGGCGTTCTTGCCCAGGTATGATGTAGCCAGAGTAGTGCTGAGTTGATCATTTCGTTAGCGTGGCACATCTTGAAGGATCACCTCGTCAATCTTGGCTGCTTGGCTCTTCTTAGCTATGGCCTTGGTGGCGTTAATGCCCCAGTGCTTGATGTAAGTGCGATGTAACTGAGTGGATGTCATTTCGTTAGGCGGCGTGGCTGTCTTTGAGTGGATCACCTGGTCGATCTTTGGCTGCTTGATCTACTGGCGCTAAAGCCTTGTTGGCGTTGGTGGTGTGAAAATGGCCAGACTGTGTGTGCTTCGGTTGATCGACTCGGTAGGCGACATGAAGCGTGTAGTGGATCACCTCGTCGATGAGGCTGCTTGTGGCTCGGCGCTATGGCGTGGTGGCGTTCAACCAAGTGGCGATGTATTGAATAGCAATGTAACTGATCCCGTCGGCTCGTTAGGCGTGGCCTATCTTCGAGTGGATCACCCACCTCGGCAATGTGGCCCAGCAGCTCGGCCTTTATGGCCTTGGTAGGCGTTTTAGCGAATTGGCTATGGCCGGATGGCGATCTTAGCTGAGTTGATCGACTCGTTAGGCGGCGCGGCTGTCTTGGTGGATCACCCCTCGATGTGAGCTACTTGGCTCCTGGCTATGGCCTTAGTGGCGTTAAGCCCGAGTAAGCGATGTAATACGATAAGCGATGGAACTTTGAGTTGATCGACTAGTTGGCGGCAACTGTCTTGAAGTGAATCACCTGTCGTCAGTGTAATTCTTGGCCCCCACAGCGCTTCTATGGCCTTGGTGGCGTTCCATTCGAGTGGCGATGGCTAGAATGGCAATGTAACTGAGTTGATCGACTAGTTAGGCGGCGTGGCTGTCTGAGTGGATCACCTCGTCGTCTGTTGCTTGAAAAGCCTGGCGCTATGGCCTTGGTGGTTCCATTCGAGGTGGCGATGGCCAGAATGGTAATGTAGCACAGTTGATCGACTCGTTGAGGCTGCGTGGCACAGTGCAGTGGATCACCTCGTCGTGCGTACAGCTCACGGCGGCTGCATGGCCTTAGTCACGGTTCAGTAGTGTGAATGTGGGAATGATAATGGCGGAGTCGTCAGGCTCGTTAGGCGGCGTGGCTGTCTTTGGTGGATTACCTGGAATGTGAGTTGCTTGAAATCACGGATTGCTTTGGCCTTGGTGGCGTTGTGAAGTGGCGATATAGCCCGGGCATGATGGGCGCTGAGTTAGTCGACTAGTTGGGGCGTGGCTGTGATGAGTGGATCACCTCGTCCGATGTGAGCTACTTATTTGGCGCTATGGCCTTGGTGGCTTTCATTCGTGTGGCTATGTGGCCCAGAATGGCAATATGGCGATTTGGTCGACTCGTTAGGCGCGTGGCGCATCTTCGAGTGGATCACCTCGTCGTCACATTTAGCGGCTCCTGGCGTTATGGCGCTGAGTGGCGTTCCATGTCCGTGTGCGGCGATGTAGCGGAATGGCAAGATGCTTTGAGTTGATCTTGCTCGTATGGCGGCGTCGCACGTGTCTTCGAGTGGATCACCTCGTCAATGTGGCGCTGCCCAGCTCCACGGTGCTATGGCCTTAGTAGGTTCAGCCCGAGTAGCGTCTCGCGAATGTCGTCGGCTGAGGTGGCGGCTCGTTAGCGCGTAGCTGTCTTTGAGTGGATCACCTCGTCAATCTGGCCCTTTGCCGCCCAGCGCTGACCTTGGTGGCGTTCAGCCCGAGTGGCGATGTAGTAAAATGACAATGTAGCTGAGTTGATCGACTCGTTAGGGGCGTGGCTGTCTTCCGAGATGGATCACCTCGTCGATCATTTGCTTGGCTCTGTATGGCGTGGTGGGCGTTCCATGCGAGTGTGATGGCTGAATTGATCGACTCGTTAGGCGGCATGGCACAGTCTTTGAGTGGATAACTGTGATCTGTTGCCTTGGCCTGGCCCATGGCCTTGGTGGCGTTCGGTAGAGTGTGATGGCCAGAAGTGGCAATGTGGCTGAGGGTTGATCGACTCGTTGGCGCGGCGTGGCTGTCTTTAGTGGATCACCTCGTCAATCACGAAACTCCTTGGCCCTAGCGCTATGTCCTTGGTGGCGTTCCAGTAGTGAGCGTCTTAGCCAGGTAATGTAGCTGAGTTGATCGACGTTACGGGCCGTGGCTGTCTTTGGAGTGGATCACCTCGTCGTCTGATTCTTGGCTCCTGGCCTTCACGGCCTTGGTAGGCGTGCCATGCGGTGGCAATGTAGCTAAGTTGATCGGCTCGTTAAGGAGCGTGCCTTACTGTCTTTGAGTGGATCACCTCTGCGTCAATCCCAGCTTGGCTCTTGGCGCTTTGGCCTTGGTAGGCGTTCCGTGCGTAGTGGCGATGTAGTCGGGTGGCGATGGCACGAGTTGACTCGACTCGTTGAAGCGTGGCTGTCTTTGAGTGGATCACCTCGTCAATGCGGTTGCTTGGCTCCACTGGCACTTTATGGCCTTGGTAGGCGTTCGATGATGGCGATATGGCCAGAATGCGATGGGCTGAGTTGATCACGACTAGTTAGGCGGCTTGGCTTGTGTTAAGTGGATCCCACCTTGTCGTGTGAGCTCTTTGCGGCGTATGGCCTTGAGTGGCTTCCATTCAGAGTGGTGATGTCTTGAATGGCCATGTAACTTTGAGTTGATCCCGACCTAAATGAGCGGCGTGGCTGTATCTTTGAGTGGATCACCTGTCAATCTGGCTGGCAGCTCCTGGCGCTAGCGCTGGTGGGGTTCGAAGTCGTGTGGCGATGCGAATGTAGCCTGCTTTGAGTTGTCCCAACTCGATGGCGTGGCACGTCTTGATGGATTACGCCGTCAATGTAATTTGCTTGACTCCTGGCGCTATAGCTGGTGGCTTTTCGAAGCCCAGTGGCGATGTAATAAGATAGCTGATGGATCTGAGTTGATCGACTAGATTGGCGGCGCCTTTGTCTTGAGTGGATCACCTTGTGATATGAAGCCTCACTTGGCCCTGGCGCTATACTGGCGCCTTAGTGGCGTTAAGTAGTGGCGATGTAGCCAGAATGCGCGTCTTAACTGAGTTGATCGGCTCGTTGACGGCGTGGCTGTCTTGAGTGGATCACCTCGTAAATGCAGGCTGCTTGGCTCCTTAACGCTGGCCTTTGTGGCGTTCAGCCAGTGTGGCGATGTCAGCCTTGATGGCAGCCTCTTTGATTGTCGACTCGTTAGCGGCGTGGCTGTCTTCAGTGGATCACCTCGTCGTGGGGCTGCGGTTCTGTGGCCCTTAGCGTAGTGGCGTTCGACAGTAGCGTCTCGCCGAATAGCGATGGAGCGATTTGATCATTTCGTTAGGCGAAGCGTGGCTGTCTTGGGTGGATCACCTCGTCGTCATTGCTTGGCCCTTGTGGCTATGGCCTTGTTGGCGTTTGGCGGTAAGTGGCGATGTGCGGTGGCAATGTAACTGAGTTGATCGCGACTCGTTAGGCGGCGTGGCGTCTTTGAGTGGATCACCTCGTCCCGATGCGTTGCTTGGCCAGCGGCGTATGGCCTTGTGGTGGGCGTTACGTGGGAGTGGCGATGTGGCTGGAGTGGCAATGTAGCTGTGGAGTTGGTTGACTCGTAGGGGCGTGGCCCTATCTTTGATGCGGATCACCTCGTGTCTGCGAGCTGCTTGGCTCTTGGCGCTATGGCCTTGGTGGCGTTCCATGCGAGTGGCAATGTAGCCGAGTGGCAATGTAGCCTGAGTTGATCTGACTCGTTAGGGAGCGTGGCCTGTGCTGAGTGGATCACCTCGTCAATGCGAGCTGCTTGGCTCCTGGCGCTATGGCCTTGGTGGCGTTCCATTCGAGTGGCGATGGCCCAGACTGGCGATGGCAAAGATCGACTCGTTAGGGAGCGTGTTGCTGTCTTTGAGTGGATCCTCGTAAATCTGTTTGGCTCTTAAGGCGCTATATTGTAGTGGGGGTTCAGTGGTGTGGCGATGTAGCGGAATGGCAATATAGCCTGAGTTGATCTTACTCGTTAGGCATCGTGGCCTGTGCTGAGTGGATCACCTCCTCAATGTGAGCTGCTTGGCTACTGGCGCTATGGCCTTGGTGGCGTTTAAGCCAAGTGGCGATATAGCCGAATGGCGATGAACTGTGAGTTGATCGACTCGTTAGGCGGCGTGGCACGTCGAGTGGATCACCTCGTGATGGTTGCTTACAAGCTATGAAGCCCGGTGGCGTTCCGGCCCGATGGCGATGTGGCCGAATGGCGGCTGGAGCTGGAGTTGGTCGACTGGATTAGGCGGCGTGGCTGTCTTTGAGTGGATCGCTACCGTGATATGTAGGCTGCTTGGCACGGCGCAAGCCGGTGGTTCAGCCCAGTGGCGATGTGGCCAAGATAGCAATGGAGCACTGAGAGTTGATCGGCTGGTTAAGCGGCCTTAAACATCTTTGATGGATCTCACCGTCGATGTGAGCTACTTATTTTGGCCTTTATGGCGCGGTGACGTTCCATTCGATAGCGATGTAGAATGGCAATGTAACTGAGTTAATCGACTCGTTAAACGATGGCACATCTTGATGGATCACCTCGTAAATCATGGCTGTAGCTCCACAGCGCTATGACGCCAGGTAGGGTTCAGTAGGTAATGGCGATGTAGCGAAATAACATGCTTTGAAGTTGATCGACTCGTTAGGCATCGTAGCTGTCTTGAGTGGATCCTCCTCGATGTGAAATTTGCTTGGCATCTGGCTGTCTATGGCCTTGGTGGTGTTTAAGCCCAGTGGCGTTATAGGCCGGGTAGCAATGGAGCACTGAGTTGATCTCACTCGTTAAGGCGGCGTAGCTGTGCTGATGGATCACCTCGTCGATGTGGTTGCTTGGCCTGGCTATTCTGTGTGGTGGGGTTCCATCTTTGGCAGTGGCAATGTAAGCCAGGTGGCAATGTAGCCCTGGATTGATCTTACTCGTTATGGAGCGTGGCTGTGCTGAGTGGATCACCTCGTCAATCTTGTTTTGCTTGGCTCCTGGCGTAAAGCCTTGGTGGCGTTCAAGTGAATTAGTGAAATGGCCGAGATGCGCGATGGCTGAGTTCGTAATCATTTCATTAAGCGGCATGGCGCAGTAGCTGTGTGGATCTGCCTCGTCGATGTGTTTTGGCAGCTCACGGCGCTATAGCGTTCCAACGAGTAAGCGATGTAAGAGCTGGATAACAACCAGCTGTAGCCTTACCGCCGATCGATAGTTGGCGTGGCGTCAGCGAGTAAATCACCTCGTCAGTGGTGGCAAAGCTCCTGCTGTCGCTATGGCCTTGGTGGCGTTCCGGTAGGAGGTGTGATGTAGGAATTGTAATCTTTGAAGTTGAGATTTGACTGGAGTGAGGGCGTGGCCTATCTTGGAGTGGATCACCTACGTCAATCTTGTTCGGTTGGCTCTTGGCCCAGCTGCCTGGCCTTGGTGGCGTTCCATGCGAGTGGCCAATGTAGCCCAGGAAGTGGCGATGTAGCCTAGGATGATGGCTCGTTAGGGAGCGTGGCACAGTCTTTGAGTGGATCACCTCGTCAATGCGGTTGCCTTGGCTCTGGCGCTATGCCTTGGTGGGGTTCATCTTAGTGGCAATGTAAAAGTGCGATGTAGCCTAAGTTGATCTTGCACTCGTTAGGGAGCGTGGCTGTCTTTGAGTGGATCGCCTCGTCGATGCGAGTGCTTGGCTCCCTGGCGCTAAAGCCTTGAGTGGCGTTCCGGTAGTGTTGAAGTAGTAGGAATGGCAATGTGGCTGAAGTTCATCGACTCGGTAGCGGCATAGGCTTGTGCTTCTGTGGATCAGCCGTCGATGTGAGGCACGCCGCTCTGTGAGCTATGAAAGCCTTGGTGGCGTTCCAACCAAGTAGCGATGTAGGCGAGATGTGTAGTGACTTGATCTTGCACTACGTTAGCGTGGTGATTAAATACCCGATGGTGAGTTGAATCAACAATGTTATATACTGGTTCCTCCTGCTGCCCGTAGTCGAGCCCTCTTTGCTTGGGTATAATTGTCTAGGGTCGAACACGGGGATGGGTTTCTTCCTAGAAATGGTTTGCATTAGGGCATGAAGGTAAGGCTTTCTTTGGACTCTTTGGAAATCATTAGCAGGGGAATGGTTTGAAAAAAAAAACGAAATTGTAAGCGAAAGTTAAAGCGGAAGTGCTGATGAAGAATTTACTTTGAAGATTTAGGTCACTAACTTGGCTAAAGGCCTTTGCCATGTCCTCGGGTTTTTGTATCCTCCTATATTAGTCAACACGGGGATGCGTTATGGCCCCTTTTGTTTAAAACCCTAACATTCCATTTTCATTTTTAAGTAGTAAAGACCATCTAAAGAATCTGATGCATCTCTCACCCCGAAACCTTACTTGAATCTAAAAGCTATGGAAGTATTGGCCAAAACAATAAAAGTCAATGTTATTTAACCTAATTTGAAGAACCCTAACATGTAAATGTTACCTCTCCGGAGAGCAAGTAAGGACCATCCCCAAGGCAGCGGTACCTCTGTCGCTGTAACTGGATCTAAGCATGAGTATTGGCGAGAATGATAACATCCCATGTTGAGTTTTTGAAGATAAGGGCCATATTCTACACTACCCATAGCTTTTTGAGTACGCAGGGACCAACATGCTTAACCCTATGCAGGCTAGCTTCCTTATCTTGAAGGGAAGGAGGCTTATGGCTTATCTCTTGAATTGTCATCTTAGAGGTGTGTAGCCGTAGGGAAAAGTGAAAGAAAGAAGAGAAGAAAGAGAGAGAAGAGAGAGAAATAAAAAGCCAAAACTAAAATAAAACAATTTATTTACAAAAGCAGTAAAAATGAAACTACGAATCACAAAAACTTGTATTGATTCTCTCCATGATCCAGCTCCTTATTACAAAACATGGGGGGTATTTATAGGCCTCCTCGAGAGGTATCAAATACCAAAACCCTAACTAAGCTAAGTTATAGAGGATGGGAAGTAATTCACAAGTTTGGAAGGCGGTTGCATTAATTACAAGGATAATGAGAGCTGAATTTCGCTCTGAAATTCGCTAGTGCTTGAATTGGCAAGGGTTAAGCGAAATTATGGCAAGGTTCTGAGAATTTGTAGGAGTTCTGCAATTTCGCTAGCTAGCAATTTAGCTAAGCTAAGCGAAATTTTAAATTGAAGCCAATTCCTTCATTTCGCTAATGAATGGTCTCGATGTGGTTGCGAATTTCGCAATGGTTGCTAAGTTCTTTGAATTGTTCTATGACAGGTTGCGAAATTCGCAAGGGTTGAATTGGTTCTGTGAGTTCTGAGAATTACTGTTTCTTTGTTACGCATTCCTCTAAATCATGTCTTCAAGCGCATCTCATTTTCTTCACGCTGACTTTGTTTTTCCATTGATTTTGACCTTTGTTGATGCATTTGAGACTAAAATTCCAACCTCATGATCGATCATTTGCATTGAGGTTGAAGTTCAAATGTGTATAAAAGTCTACAAAACAACCAAAAACACCCTCAAATTGGCATAAGTGTTACTAAGATGACATGAACACTTCAATTGGGATATATGACATGATTAATGATCAAAAAGTACTCAAAACCTATCTAATATATATGGTTGAGAATTGCCTTTTTAGGCGCTAATCACACCCCAAAGGCGTTGCTAGTCCCTTAGCAATGCAAAATAAGAATTGAGATGCATGTGGTGATTTTCCAAAAGGTTGTGATTGAAAAGGTTGTTATATACAAACTAACATTACTTTAAAGTGAACAATTGAAATCAACATTTGAAAACTATAAACAAAGAATAAAATCCATTGAGAACAATTTTGAACAACCACTGTGTTCCATGATTTTCAACTTGGATTCCACCTGAAGTCTAATGGTTTATTTTGTATAGCAGTTAAGCTATCTGTATTATAAAATTGCCACCTCCCCGACCCTAGCAGCGACATGGCCTTAAGTTGTTGAACTGACCTGGAATGGGGCTAGCTACACTTTCCTATTTTATTCATCAACATCATGGTGCAGTGGCAAAATCCGGAAGCTTCTGAAATTCGATGTAGCGGGGTCCGCAGATGACTCGACCCGATTAAGGTTTAGGGCATGAAACCATGAGGATCTTCGACCCGGCAGCCGCCAGGTTTCTGGACTCAGAATGATTTGAAAATTAAGCACCCACAAGTCATTAAACTTCACCATCCACCCATGTAACGAACACTAAATCGATGACTCAGCCCAGTGGAAGCAGGGCGTATCGGGTTTCAAGCTTTAAGCATTACACCCCTCGGACCAGTGCTCGGGTTTAGTGAAATTCATGACTTTATTTTCTTTTTCTTCTTTTCTTTTTTTTTCTTCTTGCTTTTTCTTTTCTTTTCTTTTCTTTTCTTTTCTTTTGGGAAGACAACATTGGTCTTCAAAGTAGCCAGGTAACTCAAACCTATCCTAGGTTGTGTCCAACATCTCACAAAAGTAGGCTATCTGAAGCGAAAGAAGGCTATGATTTCTGACCTCTAAGAACAATCTGGAGTGCGGTGTGTGAATTAACTAAAGGAAAATTTCCAAGTTGAGCATGCTGGAACAGTGACTAAACACAAATTGTTTCAAGCATGGCGGTCGTCACAGCATATAGGTGACAAAAGTGATTCAATTTTCAATGGCAGATTCAGTTGTCGATTGCTTGATTCAATTGTCGGTGAAAGCGATTCAATTATCAGTTGAAGCAATTCAATTGTCCAATTGAAAAGAAAAAACATTACCCAATATGGAAATACAAAAAGTACTTCACACCAGATAAGATGAGCATGCCTTTGCAGCTGCTCTTTATTCTTGCCCGAAAAAAAAAAATCATTAAGCTACAGCGATATCACTATTTTTAAACACACGGCCAGAGTTTAAATAACTAAAAAAATGAACGATGGCTATTGGAACCAAGCGTAGCCACCACGAAATTACAAAGCGTGGGATTGAGGGGAGGTCCGGGAGGAGAAGCTCCTCCACGCATGCAATGGTGTGTCTTGCGGTGCATGCTCGACTCCATTGTTTTGAAGCGTCCCGGTCTCACAGTGCGGTCGTGATGTTCTGGAGGATGGTACTGGATTCTACATTAAGCGCTTCATTGTTCTCCATCAATTCTTCTGTTTGTTTGTTAATATCATGCCTTCCTACGTGTACCACTGATGACTTCATGGTTGCTCCCCTCATCCCATAATTTGGTTGCTTATTGCTCGAAGTGGAAAATGTTGAGCTCAGTGTCATGTTTCCAAATATGACTGCATGGCCCATTCAGGCAATTGATAATGGCATTTTGATGTGGCCGAGAAATGGCCTTCCTAATATAATGGGCACTTGATTGAGTGCCCCACATATCAGTTACATGTGTGAGAACCACGAAATCCACGGATAGTAGAACTTATCTGCTTTTTACCAACACATCCTCCACTATCCCTTTTGGTATTTTCCTTTGAGCGATCGGCTGAGATAGGGTGATGTTGGTTGGTTCGGCTCTCCCGAACCTATTTGCTATCTGGCAGGTATGGCGTGGGTTGACAACGGCACCAGTCTGCGATTAGCTGTCCCGATACGGGTTCCTCGATATTGGCGAGATAGTTGGGGTCCTGGATCCTTGTATTTCACCATTGTCTTGCATTGAGTAGTGGAGCTAACTTGTTCGATTAAGAATGCCTTTTTTGTTAATGCTGACCCCTTTTGATTGTACGAGAGATCTTTCAAAACTTTGCATAGCGGGGACTTGTTTGATGATGTCAAGGGGTATATTGACCTTCGCTGTCTTAGGACTTCTAAGATGCACACTTTCTTGGGATGCCTTCTTCTTGCTTCTAAGTACTGTGGAAATGGAGTGGCATACGGTGCTTTCGTGAATCCTTGAAAAATGTGTTTGGCTCTACAATTCTTCCCTTTTACAGGTTCTCAGCGGAGCTGGGTATTGGGTGATCTGACCTCTTTTCCACTTCCAAGGTAATGACGGCTTTGACCGTCCATTTTTAGGGAGGTTCCTTGGAATGGCTCGAGTTCATGGACTCCCCTTGGATTTGGCAGTGGCTGAGAACCTCCTGCGCCTCTTCTTGATGATTTTCCATTCTTTGTTATGGACTGCTTTGCGAGTACATCAATTCTTCGGTTAAAATTTACTTTCCAACCCGTCATTCTCTTGTTCAAGGCTTTCTACATTTCAATTTTTTTGTCAAGCGAGCATTGATGCCTTTGCTCCTCCACAAAATTTCCCACCACCTTGCTTGAATTCCTGATGGCTTGCTCAACGGAAGGTGGGTGCTTGTTGAAAATTTGTGAAGTGGTGGTAGAATCTGGCTAGCTGTGCTCAGGGGTACACATATCTCACGAAGGAGGTTGAGGTTTCGGGGACAAGTTTGGACAATATCTCAATTAGGGTTATTAGTGTTACCATGTGGAGCATCATGGGTGGTTGATTTTGACTTATGGCATACCGGCATGCTCTAGCGATGCTCGAGGTGTTATTTGGCGAAAATTGAAGCGAGAAAAATTGGGATGAAGATAACTCATTTCTTTGTTTGTATTTCATCTTTGGTTTTTCATTTCGGATCATCCAATCTTTGAGTTAAACTAATCAATTTGCTTTCATCTCAGTGTCTTGAAATCTGCGAACTTATGCGCCTGGGTGGTTCAATGGTCCCGATCTTTCCCTTCCCACTAGGAATTTGGTTCATCAGCTTTGGAGGTTTCGGCTACATAGTTCAAAAAATCCAAAGCTTTGCTCGGAATGTTACTCAAAAGTTACCCCACACACCTTAGTTTCGGCCGATTGTTTCATGGAACACTACCACCATAGAAGTGGTTCACCAACATCCATGTCAAGCCCATGGTGTGGACATGCTGATGGTTTCCATAAATCTCTCGACACTTTGGTAAAATCTCTCACCATCCTGGTGCAAAGGTATAAATTTGCCTTTTCAAATTATTAGTCTTATGATCTTGAAAAACTTCTTGAGGAATTCGACATTTCGGCCAAATTTCTTATGGTTCTAGGCCTTAATGAGTTGAGCCATATCTTGGCCTTGTCCTTTAAGTCGATGGAAATGCCTTTAGCTTGACAAATCCATGTCCATCATATACCTTCCTTGAAGGTAGTGCAAACCTCACTCAAAATCCCTTATGTGGTGTATGGATTTTCATTTTCCATACCATGATATGTAAGGAAGCGGGAGTACCCAGATAAGGCTCAACATACATCTTGGCGGAGGAATGATACAGGATGGGGCACTAACTCCTGGGAGGGGATGCCTGATCCTCATGGTTCTATAGGCATTTGGATTCATGGGAGTTCTGCAGTTTGACTTTGTTGTTCTCGGGTATGGGATAAATGAGTATCGAGTTTGTGCACCTTTAACCTCACTAGCTAGGTCGGGTTATTGTACTAATCCTATTGACTACACAAGTGTCTCTATCATTTATTTATACCACAGTTATTTACTATTAAAAGAGACAACAAAGAGCAACAAACAACTGCAAAGATTAAAATTAACTAACAACAATAAAATGTTTGAATGAAAAAGCGAAGTGAAGCAGTCTGAGTTCTCTTTGCAAAGTGAAGCAAGGCGCAGTTCCTACTGGTAGTGAAAATTAAAAAAGGTTACCTTATGTGATGTGGATCACAAGTACTCTTCAACTTACCACCATAAGTAGTTTGGCACCATCGACGGCGCCATTTGATTACCGTGCCCACGGTAGGGTGAAATGAATCAACAATATTTATATACCTAAGTTCCTCCTGCTGGTAGTCGAGCTCTTTACTTGTTATAGTGAGATCTAAATTCGAACATGGGGATGGGTTTTCTTCCTAGAAATGGACTTTTACGTATTAGGGCTGAAGGTAAGGCTTTCTATTTGGACTCTTTGGAAATCATTCAAAAACAGGGGAATGGTTTGAAAAAAAAAACGGGGAAGTGTAAAAAGCGAAAGTTAAAAGCTGGAAGTGATGAAGAAACTGCTTTGAGATTTAGGTCACTAACTTGTAAGCTAGGGCAAACACATGTCCTCGGGTTTTATCCTCCTATGTGAGTCAACACGGGATACGATTATGGCCCCTTTTTGTTTTAAAACCTAGCATTCCATTATCATTTTTAAATGATAAGACAATCCTAAAGAATCAGTGCATCTCTCACAGAACCTTTGAATCCTAAAAGCATAGAGTATTGGCCAAAACAATAAAAGTCGATATTATTTAACCTAATTTGAAGAACCCTAACATGTAAATGCCACCTCTCGGAGGCGAAATGAGACCATCTAAGAGCCCACGGTACCTGCATCACTAAGCCTTTGGATCTAAAGCATGGAAGTATTGGCCGGGTAACATCCATGTCTGTTGAGTTTTGCAGAATGGGGCCATAAATGCCTACCCTCAACTTTTAGTACATGAGGACAACATGCTTAACCCCTGCGCTTGAAGCTAGCTTCCTTCCTCTTAGAGGAAGGAGGCTTAGCCAAGCATCTCTTGGTGTCATCTTAGAGAGGAGGTGTGTGGCAGCGGCCAGGGAAAGTGAAAAGAAAGAAGAGAGAAAGAAGAGAGAGAGAAGAGAAAATAAAAGCAAAACTAAAATAAACAATTTATTTACAAACGAGTAAAAATGAAAACTTCTGAATCACCAAAAACTTGTATTCAGACTCTCAGTCCACTCCGCATTACAAAGCAGAGGAAATTATTTATAGGCCTCGCATAAAGGTATAGAAAATACCCACTTCCTAACTAAGATATAAGTTATGGGATAGGAGAGTAGTCGCAGAGTTTGGAAGGCGGTTCGTGGTATTACAAAAGGATGACAAGGCTGAATTTCATTTCACGGGGAGAATTTAAGCTAATTGTGAATTTAGCAGGTTAAGTGAGAATTAGCGGAGTTGAATTTAGCGAGTTGCGAATTTCGGTAGCTAGCGGGAATTCAGCTAAGCTGTGAGAATTTTTCGGTGGGGCGAATTCCTTCATTTTGGTAATGAATAGTGCAATGTTCATGAATTGCAATGGTTGCCTAAGATTACGAAGCTGTTTCTTAACAGGTTCTGCGAGGTCGCAGGGTTCTTGAGTGGTTATGAGTTGCGAAAATTACTGTATTTTACTGTGCATTCCTCTGCGTCATCTTTAAGCTTGCATCTCATTTTCTTCACTTTGCCTTTGTTTCAAGTGATTTTAGGCTTGTTGATGTTTGAGACTAAAATTCGACCTCATGATCGATCATTTGCATTGAGGTTGAAGTTCAAATGTGTATAAAAGTCTACAAAACAACCAAAAAACACCCTCAAATTGGCATAAGTGTTACTAAGATGACATGAACACTTCAATTGGGATATATGACATGATTAATGATCAAAAAGTACTCAAAACCTATATAATATATGGTTCAAAATTGCACTTTTTGAGCACTAAATCACGTGTTTGTCTTGCTAAGTGGATCACCCCTCGTCAATGTAGTTGCTTGGCTCCTATCGCTATGTGGCCTTGGTGGCGTTCGGTAGAGTGGCGATTGTGGGATGGCAATGTAGTCACGAGTTGATCGACTCGTTAGAGCGTCTTTGTCTTTGAGTGGATCACCTCGTCAATGTGGCGCTTGGCTCCGGCAGCCTGGCCTTGGTGGGCGTTCGGTAGTAGTGATGTGTAGAATGGCAATGGGCGGAGTTGATCGACTAGTTGAAACAGCCTATCTTTGAGTGGATCACCTCGTCGATGGGCTACTTGGCCCACAGGCGCTATAGCCTTGGTGTTCCAGTTCGAGTGGAGATGTGCAGAATGGCAATGTAGCTGAGTTAATCGGCTAGTTGGCGGCGTGGCACAGTCTTTGATGGATCCACCTCCTCAATGTGGTGCGCATTTCGCGGCGCTATGGCCTTGGTGGCGTTTAAGCCAAGTGGCGATATAGCCAGAGATAAGCGATGGAGCGAGTTGATCGTTAGGCGGCGTGGCCTGTCTTTGAGTGCGGATCACCTCGTCGTGTATTTGCCCATTGGCCCACGACCCTACGGCCTTGGTTGCGTTCCGGCCCAGGTAGCGTGTGGCCGAATGGCAATGTAGTCGACTCGTTAGGCGGCGTGGCTGTGCTAAGTGGATCCCTCTTACCTCGTCGATCTTATTTTAGCAGCTCCTGGCCTCAGCTGGAGTTGCGTTCGAGGCCAGTGGTGAAGTAATGACAATGTAACTTTGAGTTGATATGACTCGATGGGTAGTGTCAGCTTGTCTTGAGTGGATCACCTGTTGATGTGTTGCTTGGCTCCTGGCGCTATGGCCTTGGTGGCGTTCCAGCCGAGTGGCGATGTAGCCGAATGGCAATGTAGCCTGAGTTGATCTGACTCGTTAGGCATCGTGGCCTGTGCTGAGTGGATCTCCTCGTCAATATGAGCTGCTTGGCTCCTGGCGCTATGGCCTTGAGTAGGCGTTCAAATAGGATTCGATGTAGCCCAGGAGTGGCGATGTAGCCTAAGTTGATCATTTCGTTAGGCCGGCGTGGCTGTCTTTAAGTGGATCCACCTCGTCGATCTTGTTGCTTGGCTCTAGCCTTTATGGCCTTGGTGGGCGTTGGGTGGAGTGGCGATGTGGCCAGAGTGTGATGTAGCTGAGGGTGACTGACTCGTTCGGCGGCGTGGCTGTCTTGAGTGGATCACCTCGTCGTGCGTTGGCAGCTCTGGCGCCCATGTGCCAGTGGGGTTCCAGTGAGTGTGGCGATGTCTGGAATGGCAATATAGCTGAGTTGATGTCATTTCGTTATCACGGCGGCGTAGCTGCGTGAGTGGATCACCACCTTAATGTAATTTGCTTGGCTCGTCGCTATGGCATTGGTGGCATTCCGGCAGTGGCGATATAATGAATGCGTGGAGCTTGAGTTGATCGGCTCGTTAGGCGGCGTAGCTGTCTTGAGTGGATCACCTGCGTCGATGTGGCTGCTTGGCCTGGCGCTCGGCGCGGTGGCATTCAGTAGAAAGTGGCGATGTAGCCAAATGGCAATGTAGCCTGAGTTGATCTGACTCGTTAGGCAGCGTGGCCTGTGCTAAGTGGATCACCTCGTCAATGCAAGCTGCTTGGCTCCTGGCGCCATGGCCTAGGTGGCGTTCCAGGCGAGTGGTGAAGTAGCCGAATGGCGATGGCACGAAGGTTGATATGACTCGGTAGGTAAAGTGAAGCGTGCTGAGTGGATCCGCCCCCGTCAATGTATTTGCTTGACTCTGGCGCGTTTATGGTCTTGTTGGCGTTCCGGCCGGTGGCGATGTGGCCAAGATAAGCGTGCTTTGAGTTGATCACGACTGGATTAGGCGTGGCTGTCTTTGAGTGAATCTCTCGTCAATATGGGTTGCTTGGCTCCACACGAGCATTTATGGCGCATGTGGGCGTTCAGAAGCTAAGTGGCGATGTGGCCAGAGTGGCAATGTAGCTGGAGGTTGGTTGACTCGTTAGGCGGCGTGGTGCACGGCGCTAAGTGGATCCACCTCGTCGTGCGGCTGCTTGGCTCTTGGGCGCTATGGCCCTGGGTTGCGTTCGGTGAGTGGTGAAGTAGCCCGATATGGCACGAGTTGATATGACTCGATGGGTAGTGTGGCTTGTCTTGGTGGATCACCTCATCCCGATGTAGGCTGCTTGGCTCTTGGCGCTATGGCCTTGTTGGCGTTCAGTAAGTGGCGCGTGTAGAATGGCAATGGCTGAGTTGATCTGACTCGTTAGGCATCGTGGCACAATCACGAGTGGATCTCATCGTCCAATATGAGCTGCTTGGCTCACGGCTATGGCCTTAGTGGCGTTCAGCAGGAGGGTTGCGCGATGTGGCCGAGGTGCAATGTAGCCTAAGTTGATCTGACTCGTTAGGCAGCGTGGCCTGTGCTAAGTGGATCACCTCGTCAATGCGAGCTGCTTGGCTCCTGGCGCTATGGCCTTGGTGGCGTTGCAGCCGAGTGGCGATGTAGCCGAGTGGCAATGTAGCCTGAGGTGACCTGACTCGTTAGGCAGCGTGGGGCTGTCTTCAGAGTGGATCACCTGCCTCAATGCGGCGCAGCTCCCTGAGCGCTATGGCCTTAGTGGGGTTCAGTAGGTGTGGCGATATGCCAGGAATGGCAATATAGCTGAGTTGATCGACTCGTTATCTTGAGCGTAACTGTGGCCCAGGTGGATCACCACCTCGATGGCTGCTTGGCTCTGGCGCTATGGCATTGGTGGCATTCGGTAAGTGGCGATATAAGCCAGAATGGCGATGGAGCTGAGTTGATCGACTCGTTAGCGGCGTAGCTGTCTTGAGTGGATCACCTCGTCAATGTATTTTCTTGGCCCACGCCTTCGGCCTTGGTATGGCATTCAGTAAGTGGCGACGAATAGCGCGATGCGCTGAGTTGATGTTTCGTTAAGGCGGCGTGGCGCTGTGCTAAGTGGATCACCTACCTCGTCCCGTCTGGTTGCAGCTCCTGGCGCCATGGCCTGGAAGTGGGCGTTCGGGCGGTGTTGAAATGCGAGATGGCAATGTAGCACGAGTTGATGACTCGGTAGGTAGCGTGGCTTGTCTTTGAGTGGATCGCTCGTCGATGTGTTGCTTGAACCTGGCGTATGGTCTTGTTGGCGTTCGGTAGGTGGCGATGGCGAATGACGATGCTGAGTTGATCGACTCGTTAGGCGGCGTGGCGCAATCTTTGAGTGAATCTCCTCGTCCCGATGTAGGTTGCGCGGCTCCTGGCGTGGCTGTGTGGCGTTAAGCCAGAGTGGCGATGTAAGCGGAGTGCGAATGTGGCTGAGTTGATTTGACTCGTTAGAGCGGCGGTCACGTGCTAAGTGGATCACCCTCGTCAATCGCAGTACACCAGCTCTTGTGGCCCCATGTGCCATTAGGCGTTCAATGCAGAGTGGTATGTAGCGAATAAGCGATCTTTGAGTTGATCGGTCGTTTAACCCAGCGTCTGTAGCATCTTGAAATGGATCACCTCCTCGTCTGGCGCGGCTCCGCGTAATGTGGTGGCGTTCAATCAGTGGCGATGCGGCAGTAACCAATGTAGCCCCTAAGTTGATACATTTCGTTAGAGCGGCGTGGCTGTCTGATGGATCACCACACCTCGTCAATCTGGCTACCTTGGCCTGGCTATGGCCTTGTGGCGTTCAGTAGAAGTGGTGATTGTAGAATGGCAATGCTTTGAGTTGATCGACTCGTTGGGTAGTGTGTGGCACGTGGCGAGTGGATCACCTCGTCAATGTGAGCGAAAAGCAGCTCCACATTATGGCCTTGGTGGTATTTCGGCCCAGTGGCGTGTAAGAGGAATGCGTATGGCGGGTGATCGACTCTTTGGCGGCGTGGCACATCTTGAGTGGATCACCTCGTCGATATGTTTGTGGCTCCTGCTATAGCTGGTCGTGCCCGCAGTTAGTGAAATTTGAATCGCAATGTTATATACAAGTTCCTCCTGCTGTAGTCGAGCCCCTCACTGCTTATTTATAGTGGTCCCCAGGTCGAACACGGGGATGGGTTTTCTTCGTCTGAATGAAGTTGGCGGATGAATCAGCGGTGAATTAAATTTGGATTTGGGGTTTGGTTAAAAGCGAGGAAGTTTGATGGTTGCAATGAAGAAGAAATGAATGAAGAAAAATAGAAAAGAACTCCTTGAAGTATTGGGCCTTTAGGTTTTAAGGTCTAGGCTAGCTGAGAGGGTCAAGGTTGATTAATTTCCTACGCGTTATATGACATCTGACCTATAGTCAGGCATACTTGGGATCTATGTTTAACTAGCAAACCTCACCCTTGAAACAACTCCTATTTAGAGTCAATACGGTGGTATGCGAGTTATGGCCTTTTAGTTTTAAAACCACAACATTCCATTATCATTCTTTGAGGCTCAAACAAAGACCATCTAAAAAATAACAGTGCATCTCTCACAGAGCACGGTATTCTAAAGCATGGAGAGTATTGGCCAAAACAATGCTTGTAAATGTTATTTAACCTAATTTGAAGAACCTAACATGTAAATATTACCTCGGAGGCTAAAGCCAAAACCATCTAAAGAACAACGATTAGAAAGCATGAGTATTGGCCCCGAATCAATAACATCCCATATTTATCTGTAGAGTTTGAGAATAAGAGCCATAAATACTACCTGCAACATAGCGGGGAGACCCTGACAACCTAAAGATCTTACCCCAGCGGCCTTTACTTGAGAAGGAAGTGGTTTTAGCCATCATCCTCCAGTTGTCATCCTTGGAGGGTGTTTGATGTAGAAAGGAGAGAGAAAGGGAGAGAAGAAGAGAAAAGAAAAGCGAAACTAAAAATAAAGACTTTGTTACAAAATAAAAACTTACAAAATTATTCTCCTTCCCAAAATCGATCATTGAGTTTACAAAGCAAAGAGGGGGTATGAGCTCTAAGTATGAAAATACCAAAAAGCCTAACAACTTAGCTATAAGTTATAGGACAAAATATACCAAGGAGGTGAAGTCGGTTGCATTAGTACAAAGCATGTGAGGCATGAAATTTCGCTAAGGCGGTGCATTTTCGCTAGCTTTATGAAATCAACGAGGAATTTCTCTGCGGCCCTCTCTTCATTTCCATTAGTCCTTTGTTCTCTTGCCTTCTCATCAATTTCTTCTGTCTTCATTTTCTTCATTTTCTTCTCTTCTTTCCTTCTAGTCTCACGATATATGATGTTGAGTTTGCTTAGATTCTTCGGTGTTTTGATCGACTCAACAATATATGCATGTTTGTTTCACAAAAGCGCAAGAATTGCTGAAGTCATTAGATCTTAGGGACCGTAATCGTAAATGGGTTCATTAAGCATAGTTAATTTTAAAAAAGCCTCAAAACCTATAATAAATAGGGTTCAAATTGCCTTTGGTACTAATCACACAACACACACATTTGCTGAGTCCATAGCGATGAAGAAAGAAGAAGAGAGACATACCAAAATGATAGCAAAATAATGTACTACAAAAAGGTTGTAGGTCAAAGTTTGTGAAATATTTTTTGACTCTGGTAAGAATCATCAATCATTGTCCGATAACTATTATGAAGAATGAATATGAGAATTGAGTATCAAAAGAGTCTCCCTCTCGATGAATCAGCGAAGCTACCCAAAATCTAAGTGTTTATTTGATTGGCTCTCAGCAATAGAAACTGTCATTTGCACTCCTGGCTGGCTCCTACCCACGACCTAGCATACTATAGCCTAAATAGATCGGGACCCACCTCTTTATTCACAATTCTTTTCGTGCTTAGGGTGCAATCTTTGAGAATCGTCTCGCCAAAGTCAGCCTGGCGGGGATCGGTGGCTCAACCAGAAGGTGATGAAGCAGGGCTGCAGTCGGGGATCTTTGACCTAACCTTCGGGTTTCACCGGACTTGAATGATTTAGGGCTCCAGCACCTCTGACTTGCTCGCTCCACCCCATCAGCGTAGCGAACTGAAATTTGAGGCTCCAATGGTGAGTTTAGAATGCCAGGGCTTCAAAGGCTTTATCATATACCCCTCGGACCCAGTCTTTCGGGTTTCAAGGCCAAGCGTTGCAATTTTTATTCTTTTTCTTTTCTTTCTTTTCTTTGTTGCTTTTTCTTTTTCTTTTCTTTTCTTTTTTTTTTTTTATCATTTCTTTTCTTTTCCACGGGGTCCTTAACCTATGTAAAGCGGTCAAAGAAGCTAGGGTGGGTTATGGAATTAAAGAGGGGTTGTTTTTGGCCTATCATTCACAAATCTAATGTGCTTTGTGTGTGGTTTAGCTAAGGTGGAAGAAAAGATTGAAGTAATAGAATTCCAACTAATCATTCCCATAAACTAAGCATGGGATCAATCCCAACATCAATAGGGTGGACAGCTTCAATTTTCAAAAGCCACAGGTTAAACCAAACCACAAAAAAGTTTTGTTGCAAAACGTTTAAATTTTACTGAAAAATGCATTGTATCAATTCATGACTTTATAAAAGAGGACCCAGACCCTTTAGACATCACAAAATGGCTTTTCCCAAAATATATAAAACATAATGCAAAATCCACTTCCTTTGCTAATTCTCTGACTTAAATAGGGTGTCAAAATGGGGCTGGAATGGAAAATTAGAGAAGGAAGTATTTACCTCCATGATAAGATTTGATCATTTCTGGATAGGAGACCTCACAAGCTTTCATCGACGCCTTATATGCACTCAGATTAAGGCTTGAATAAACAAATTAGGACAAGAAAAGGGGAAAAAATTTGTGGTTGGACCATTTTAAAATTACTTTACTTATTAACAATCCCAAAATGTTTCTTTCTGGACATATTTGGGTCCTCTCTAAGCTTTCCACGGTGCAAGAGCGCCTAAGCGGAGTTCGGATAGAAAAGTTATCATGAAACCAGTAGGTCGAAAGTGGGGTCCTAGAAATTCGTTAATGTGAAATTCGCTAAGCTGTAATTAGCTAATAGCAATCCCTTGTCTGCAAGTGGCTATTCTAATATGAAATTGGCTGATTTTACTAAACAAGAGTATCGCTAAGAAAAGCCTTTGTTTCTAGAAAAAACACATTTTAAGCTACTCACTATTTTAAATACAAGCAGCGAAATTTCGCTAATATGAATAGCACCCCTTAGCGAAAAATCCATAGTTTAGCTAAGGTTCAGAAATGGTTTGCGAAATTATTCATAGAGAGGCTTGTTTTTAAGTTTAGCATTCATTTGGCACTTTACGATTTTCAATATATATATAAATTTACTTTTAAAGCTATAAAATAATGCAAGAAAAGGTGGAAGGTAAAATTAATCTAAAGCATACAAATTAACTAAAAATTTAAGAAAATTTATAGAAAATTAGCAGATCAAAATAAACTACGATATAAAGCTAAACAAGACAAAATAATAAAAATTGGAGAGACTTGGAAATGCCTAGGTCAAGATTATTAGGCAGACCCGCCTCGAACCTTACTTTGTACCTTGCCCATGCAATGTAGGCATTTGCCATCTTTTTGATCTTAATTGGCAAGGCGTATCTGAAGGCCATAGTCTTCTAAAGTTCTGTTGCATGAGCTCTATGGTGGTGGTGGACTTACCTTTGGGATCGATCTGCTGGTTTGATTATTCTACTTGGTGTAGGCGTGCTCTTCACTTGGTCCTCTGAGAATAAACGTGCCATTAATACCATTGGCACAGGCTGGCAATGGTGTCAAATCTATGATGGGCTCTTGGGTCCCTTGCTGTTTCATGTTCACTGCTTTCTTCCTCAGTCTCAATATAGAGCCGTGTTTATTTATTCTTTTTTCCAAAGCGAAAAGTATCACTGATTAAATTTATCCTGGGTTCTTCAGGAGCTTCCTAAGATTCCACGCTTTTCCAGTTCTCAAGAAATTTGGTTGAGCACCTTTCAGCCATTATTCGATCTGACCTCTTCCTCTTGGCTCCTCCTGGATGAGTGAATCTTTGGGCAGAGTTTTGAGATGGATTCTGCGAGATGTCGATTTTCCTCAAAGATGTTTGGAACCCATCAATTCAGCGAGGCTCTCAATTGTCGGTTTCTTTATTGGCACAGACCGGTCACTGCCCCTTCTTCTCGCCCATTATGTCACTTTGACAAATCCTCCTCACATTGGACATTATTCTTGATCGATTAGGTCTTCAATGGGATCTTGCAGGTTATCATTTATATCAGAAAAGTCATCTTTCATTATCTAATCTGGTCAGGGAATTCTCCTGATTATGGATTTTCTCAGTTGTTGAATTCCTTTTGTTCTACAGCTCCACCACCAGGTTGGTAAAGACAGAATGGCACTCAAAAAGGAGAAAGTGCTGTGTTCATTTGAGGTGGCGAGGTGGCCAGGGGTTGAGGCATAAATGGAGTTCGGGATAATCCCATATTGTAGAGGAGGTGGATAAGTTGAAGAGGAACACTAAACGGGTGCTAATCCATTTGGTCTCTATATTCCCTCATGGACCTATAGGTGGGTTTGGATTTCTTTTTCTGGTGGTTGCCTTGCTTTGGTATGGAAGGTTCCTATAGTCTCATTTGTCATGTAAGCTCTAAGGTTACCCTCCATTGTATTGCTCTCATATGGATGTTCCACATTTTCTCTACATTCAAAAGCCTTGGAAAGCAATGCGGTTGAAATAGGGCCACACAAAAACATGACTATCATACTAGGTTTTTTTTTTTAACGGTCAAATAAAGTAGAAAAAATGAGCGTAAAATGATAAGGGAAATTCATGGAGCTTGTGATGGGGGATGCAAGTGTTCTGACTATTCACTTGTAAGGCTGTCCACATGTATCATTGATTCTACCGTTACCACGATGGTACGTTGAATCGCCAATGTTATATGCCTAAGTTCTCCTCTGCGTAGTCGACTCTGCAGTATAGTGGTCTAGATCGAACATAAGGATGGGTTTTCTTCGTACAAATGGTTGAGTGAAATCAAAACTAGTGGATTAAATTTGGATTTTAGGGTTTGGTTAAACGGGAAGTGGATGGTTTGCTTTGAAAATAAAATAGAAGAAAAATAAGAAAAAGAACTCTTTGGTATTGGGCCTGGTTTGGAGTCCTAGGCTAGCGAGAGGTCCAAGGTTAATTTCTCGCGTTATATTATACGGCCTATAGTCCACGGCATATGGATCTATGTTTAACTAAGCAGGCCTCACCGTGGAAACAGCTCTATTTGAGTCAATACGGTGAGTATCATGGCCCTTTTTAGTTTAAAACCTAACATTCCATTATCATTCTTTGAGGCTCGTAAGACCATCTAAAAATAACGATTGCATCTCCAGACCTGATGTGCCAAGCATAGAGTATTGGCAGAAAGCAATCGCTGGCAAATGTTATTTAGCCCTAATTTGAAGAACCTTCT
The DNA here is from genome assembly GCA_016808115.1 of Tetrastigma voinierianum. NCBI lineage: Eukaryota > Viridiplantae > Streptophyta > Magnoliopsida > Vitales > Vitaceae > Tetrastigma > Tetrastigma voinierianum. Next base: position 33,350 of record JAEQBH010009799.1, read on the forward strand.
AACATGTAAATATTACCTCAGGCTCGTAAAGCCACTCTGAAGAACAACAGGTCCCTGGCTTGGAGTATTGTGAATCAATAGCATCCCATGTTATGTGACTAAGTTTTGAGAATAAGAGCCATAAATACTGGCGCAGAAACTGGAGACACAGTGACCTAAAGATCTTTTTGACCTTTTACTTCAAGAGAAGTGGTTTAGCCGCTCATCCTCAGTTGTGTGTTATCCTTGGTGTTTGTGTAGAAGGGAGAGAAAGAGGAGAGAAGAAAGAAAAAGGAAGAAATAAAACTAAAAATAAAGGCTTTGTACAAAATAAGAAACTTACAAATTATTCTCCTTCCACAAGTAGTCAATGTAGTTCTAGAAAACAAGAGCATATATGAAGCCTTCTCAGGTGCTGAAATGCAAGAGAGAGCTATAACTTTAAACAGTTATGGACAAGAAATATAAAAAAATTGAAGTCAGTTTGCATTAATTCTAAGCATGGCAGAGCTGAAAATTTGGCGGTGCGTTGCTAACTGTGAAATCAACGAGTTTTCTCCTGCGACTCTGTTTCGCATTAGTCCAGCATTTTCTTTGCTTCTCATCAATTTTCTTCTGCTTCATTTTCTTCCATTTTTCTTCTCTTCTTTCCTTCTAATTCGATATATGATGTTGAGTTTGCTTCGAATTCTTAGTGTTTTGATCGACTCAACAATATATGCATGTTTAAGCTCACAAGCGCAAAAATTGCCACAAAATCGTCGATACCTAGAATATTAGGGACCGTAATCGTAAATGGGTTAATTACTTGCAGTTAGTACCTAAAAAGCTCCAAAACCTATAATAAATAGGGTTTGAAATTTGCACTTTTTGGGCACTAATCAATATTATGTTAATTTGATTACGTACCACAGTGATTTGACTAAAATCCCAGCAATATTTCTATACCTAAGCTCTCTGGCTGCAGTAGTCCAAGCTCTGCAATTATAGTGAGTCAAGATTAGGAACACAGGATGGGTTTTCTTCATATGGTTTGCATTAGGAGGGCATGAAGGTAGGCTTTCCTATTTGGACTCTTTGGAATTCATTCAAAAGCAGAGAATGGTTTGAAACGAAATTTCATTGAAAGAAAGTTAAAAAGCTGGAAGTGTATTGAAGAAATTTGCTTTGAAGATTTGGAGTCCACTAACTTGGCAAAGAGTAGAATGACCATGTCACCGGGTTTTATCCTCCTATGTAGTCCAACCATGGGATGTAGTTATGACCTCTGCATTTTAAACCCTAACATTCTTTTATCATTTTTAAGGCTCGTAAATATCTAAAGAATCAATTCGTCTCACGAAACCTTTGAACCTAAAGCATGAAGAGTGACCTAGTAGTAAGACCATCTAAAGAATCACAGAACATCTCTCCTTTGAGTATTGGATCACAAAGCATAGAGTATTGGCCAGAATAATAGCATCCCATGTTATGCGATTGGTTTTGAAGATAAGGACCATAAATACACTGCCACTGCTTTAGTACATGAGGACCAACATGCTTAACCCTCTTGTATTCAACTTCTTCCTCTTCAAAGGAAGGAGCTTGTGGCTTATCTCTTGGATTGTCATCCTTTAAAGAGTTATTGCTTGCGCCGGGAAAGTGAAAGAAGAGAAGAAGAGAGAGAGAGAAAATAAAAGCAAACTAAAATAAAACAGTTTGTTACAAAGCGATGCGTAAAAACTTACAAATCAAAAAAAGCTTGTCTTTCTTCCTCTCCCACAGTCACCTAATTACAAACAGGGGGTGTTATGGACTATATAAGTGTGAAATACCAAAACCCTAATAACTAAAGCTAAGTTATAGGATAGGGAGAGTAATTCACCAAGTTTGGAAGGCGGTTTGCATTAATTACAAGGATGACAAGACTGCCAAATTTCGCTCTGAGGGAGAATTTCGCTAATTAAGCGGGTGGCAGAGGGTAGCGAGTGGCAAGGGGTTGCGAATTTGGCAAGGTTGCAATTTCGCTAGCTAGCCTTGAGTTAAGCTAAGCTGGCGAAATTTTCGGTGAGGCTTAATTTCGCAATTGCACGGTGCGGTGGGCTAGCGGATTTACTTGTCACGTCTTGAATGTGACCCCATTTGCGAAACGGTTGCGAGAATCCCCCTTGAGGTGCGAATTGATTTATATGATTCTCTGAGAATTACTGTTTTAACATTACGCATTCCTCTACGTCATGTCTTAGCCATCTCATTTCTTACTTTTTCTTTGTTTTCCATTGATTTTTAGGCTTGTTGATGGTGAGACTAAAATTCAAACCATGATCGATCATTTGCATTAGGTTGAAATTCAAGCGATGTATAAAAGTCTACAAAACAACCAAACACCAAATTGGCATAAGTGTTACTAAAGGTAACATGAACACTTCAATTGGGATATATGACATGATTAATGATCAAAAGTACTCAAAACCTATCTAATATAGGGTTAAATTGCACTTTGCGAGCTAATCACTGACAACGTTGCTAGTCCCTTAGCAATGCAAAATAAGTGAGATGCATGTGGTGATTTTCAAAGGTTGTGATTCAAAAGGTTGATTCTTCTTATGCTACAAACTAACATTACTTTAAAGTGAACAATTGAAATCAACATTTTGAAAACCTATATACAGAATAAAATCCGTAAGAGAAACGATTTTAGAACAACCTTTGTTTCCATGATTTTCCAGGATTTCCACCTAAGTCTAATGATTCATTTTGTATAACCAGTTAAGCTAATAAAGCGCGCAATTGCTACCTCCCCCAACCTAGCAGCGACATGGCCTTAAGTTTGTTGAACAACCTAGATGAGGCTAAGCTACGCTTTTCACATTTCATCAGCATCACTTAGAGTGCAATGTAAAATCAGGCTTCACCAAGAGTCAGGTATGGCGAAGGTCCAGATGACTCCCAACCAAATAAAGTTTAGGGCATCAAGCCATGAGGATCTTCGACCACTAACCCTTAGGTTTCACCGGGACTCGAATGATTTCGAAAGTGGCACCGCGAGTCATTAAACTTCACCCGTCACCCGTGATATAGCAGACACTAAATCATTGAGCTCGACCAATTAAGGCTTAGGGCATCTCGGGTTTCAAACTTCGCCATACACCCCCTGGGATGGTGCTCGGGTTTCAAAGCAAAAATTCATGAGCTTTATTTTTCTTTTCTTTTTTTCTTCTTGCTTTCTTTTCCTTTTTCTTTTCTTTCCTTTTGGGGGGAACAACATTGGTCTTCAAATGTAGGTAACTCAAACTATCCTAGGTGCCAACATACCTAAAGTAGGCTATACCAAGCGAAAGAAGGCACACAATCTCGACTATAAGAACAATACAGGTCACTGGTGTGTGTGACACCTGCTTATAAAGGGAAATTTCCAAGTTGAACATGTTGGAACAGTGACTGAACACAAATTGTTTCAAGCATGGAATTCGTCCTAGCATATAGGTGACAAATATGAAGATTCAATTATCCAATTTAAAGCAATTCAATTGTCGAGTTGAAGCAATTCAATTGTCCGGTTTAGCATAATTCAGATTGTGCAATTGAAGAAAACACTTAAGTACACATAGTGGACACTAAACATAATAAAAGTGAATATATATATATATATATATATATATCCCAGTAAGCTTTGATATAGCTAAATAGTAATACATGCATAACGAGGCTACTGCAAAAACATATCACTACCTACTATAATACAATAAAAAATCATGAAATCAAAATTAGTAGCGAGTTGATAAGGCGAAACTATAAAACGAAAAACCTAACCTCCTTTCTTTGGCGTAAGTGAGGTGGTGTATGTATTCTTTGCGAGGATATCGATGAGGCATCGGTGGCGGGGCTCCTCTCTGGGCGGGGGATCATGAGGAAGACCCCGGATGGGTCATGTCTGATGGAAGCATAGAATGGCAACATCCAGAAGTGGCCTCGACTCGGCCGATCCTACGGTCATGAAGAGGTACACTGCATCTTTGAAATTACTGAGGAGGTACGCTAGTGTGCGGATCGCGTCCATCACTCCGACCATCTCCCTCGGGCGACATGTGTATACTCTAGTGACGGTGTCTTTGAATGAAGGCAGGAGTATAAGTATGAGCTACCCAATTGCAAAAGTAGTGTGTGGGGAGATGGTGGTGAGCGATCGAAGAAATATGGGTGGGACTCCTCGTACCTGCGGAGTGTTGGGAAGCGGGTGGATCGTCATGTGCATCCTCCAGCCTCCTCACGGTATCTCCTCCTGGTCTCATTGGCGTATAAATAGACGGGCATAGTCATAATCAGGATCCCACTTCTTTGCTAATGTAGGCGGTGTCTCGCGTCTACATCCGGGCTCCTCAGAATCCATCACCTTTCGGGAACATAGGAAAGGGAGCCTCGGAATAGGCTCAGTAGTATGCTCTGCTCGTGTGAGGTCTCGCCGTTATGGACCTTCTCTCGAGCTGTAGAGTGAAGTCATCGCTGACTCGGATGGTGGAACGAAGTGCTAGAGATCCGGTGATGCCTCGAGATAGGCCCCTCTCTGCATAATCGCTGCGGAGGAATAAATAGTCTTGTGAGATGGTGATGTGACATATGAGGCGGGGCGCCTCCGGTGTCAGGAGCCCAGGCCAGTGTAACATCCACGGCGGTGCTCTGGCTCATCGCTCTAGGCGGAGGTGGGCCCGATCTCTATAACCCTCGGCATTGCGGCGGCGGTATCTGAAATCTGAGTGAAATAAATTTGGGTGAGTACACCCTCGGCGGTCATCTATCACAGGAAACCTGGATCTCCCGGGGGGGCCAAATGCGCATCACGAATGTCATGGGTGGTAGAGCTACTTGGGACCCGCTCGAGGTAGTAGGCGTAGGTAAGGTCATGAATGGGAGGAAGCGAATACCTCTCGTCGGCTCATCGACTCACAGTATGCGGGGTCGGCCATCGATCCGGGCGTCGTGAGGTGACTCCTGTTGGAAATGGTCATTGCGTGCTGTCTGCATTCCCGGAATGGGGTGTCCCTGAGCATGGGCCTCCTGATCAGCGAGGGGCGGTGATCGTGAGGTGAAGTGTCGTCTGATTTGCGATGGCCAGGTGATGAGTGGCAGTCTAGAGATGATGGCTCGCTGGGCCGTCTGGGCCGCTTAGGTCGGGCCTCCTAAGCTCTCCTCTGAGTCTGCGGGGATGGGGCCGGGGTCCAGTGCCGCGTCTGATAGCGTCCCAGATCGGGAGGCTCGTCGGTGCGGCCTGGGGGCCGGAGTGATGTGCTCTCCCAGTCTTGTCTTGGTGCTGCGACCTCTTTGGCTCGGGTGTACTAAATCTTAGAAGTAGGCACGGGACCCACCCGTCTGGACCATATCGAGATGTAAAATAAAATCTTGAAAATCGTAGACTCGGCTGAATGTGTAATTTGGGGTCCTGTGCCTGCAGGCTGAGCTCCACTGAACACAAGCCCGGATCCCCCTGAGACAAACTATCGAGCAGGGGCTCGTGGCGGGAAGCCCCGAAATGGACCTGGATTGTCATAGAAGGCTCGGGAAATATGATCAGACAACGATCTGAGGCTCCTCCTAGAAAGCTGAGCAAGGAAACCTGGAAATGTGGGACTCGAAAGGGGCGAAGCGCGATGGCCGGATGGCTAGTGCAGCGTGTGGTGAGGCTCGCTCCACACAACTGGTGGGGATGTGAAGTGGGCTCGCTCTCTTTTGCTCGGCTGATGATTGTGAAAAGTGACTCTGGTCACGGCGGTGTCGGCCCAGGGGAAGGCTCGGCCCGGGGCGGAAGCACGGCTCTGCGGCCCGAGCTGGAGGCACGGTGGTTGTGGGAGCTCGGGGCACGCTGGGAGGAGAATGTGAAGAAGAATGGTATGCTTAGGCCCCTCCTGTTTTATAAGCGCAGTATGGTAGGCTGAAGAGTCCTCGCGATTTTTAGCTAAGCCGACGAATTTGGCCATTTTGGCCTCCTGCGTATATCAAAATTTTAAAATTAATTACTAATATTAATAATATATAATTAAAAATTATTTTAGCAAATTTACTATAATCTTATAGATTAATATTTAAAAACATATATTTTCATATCTGAACTAAATTATAATGAAGAAAGAAAAATTGCTAAGTTAAAAATTTTGAAAATTAAAAGACTATGGAAATTAATAATATAAGACAAAAATTAAATTTGTAGAAGCTGCAATCCGGTTTTGAAAACGGGAACGGTTAGGTCGATGTATCTCAAGAGGGGTGAGAGGATGATCTCCTCGGCCGTACAGTGGCTGGAGTAGGCTCCATGATGTTGGGTGGCCATAAGTTGGACTGTTCCTCTGGAATGGTTGTGGATTTAAGCAATTGGCTTGCAATTGGTGTTGTTGGCAAGACCAAATCTCCTTCATCTCCAAGGCTGATCACTCTTTGCTTTTCCTTAGCACCTTTTTGTACACTGCTTGATCAGTGAAACGACCTCATGATTATAGGATTTTCGGGTTCTAACAATTTTGGGTTGTCTTTCAAATTGCAGAAAATGTTCAATTCCAATATCATATCACCAAATGTCAATTCATGATTCCATTAAGCCGATTTATAATTGCATTAGCGTCAGCGAGAAATGGTCTCCCTAAAATGATTGGCACATGATTTGGTTCATTAGGGTGGGTGCGGGTCTCTAGGACTACAAAATCTTGTGGATAGTAGAAATTGTCAATTTTTACAAGGGGACCTCCTCAAGCTATCCTTGGGAATCTTCAGCGTCATGTCGGCCCGATGAGAGTGTGATTAAGAGTAGGTTTAAGCTCACCTAAACCTAGCTGTTTGTATACTGAATGGGGCATGAGATTCACACTGGCTCCTAAATCATGATGCCTTTATACAATTCCACCGATATTAAGCTGTGTTGTGGGAGCCGAGGATCCTTGTACTTAACAGGGTACTTGCTTTGGATTAGGGCACTGATATGTTCGGTGAAAGGCCTTCTTCCTCGATACCCTAATCCTCTCTTTATGGTGCATAGATCCTTTAAAAAAATTTATAAGCGGGTACTTGGGTATTAGATCAAGCAAAGTATGTTAACCTTTACTTGCCTTAAGACCTCAAGCATGCACCTTGTTGAGTTCCTTTCTTTCCTCGATACTTGTGGAAAGGAGGTGGTATGCGATATTTCATGTGTCATCCTCTAGGAGAATATGCTCGAGTTGCATTTTCTCACTGCTGGATTCTTGACGAGGGCTTTGGCGGGGGATTGATCAACCTCTTTTCCACTTCTCAAGGTGATTATGGACCAACCTCATCATTCTGACCACCTCATGGATCCTTAGGATTTGGAAGTGTTGGGATGGGAACCTCCTGCTCTTGTCCACTATGCTTGGCTTGTTAATGTTTGTAATTGAATGCGCAGGTCATCAAATTTTTTATTCGATGTTTTCTCAACGATTATCAATTCTTTGCCAATTGCACATTGGTTCATTTGGTCATTAACAAAATTGCCCACCACCTTACTCCAGGTGAGTCGACTTGCTCTTGGAGAAGAGGATGGTGGTTGTTGTATTGTGAGGGAGACAGGCGGAAGCAGCTCCTGGTGGTACATAAAGCGGGGAGTTTGGTCTCCATCTGAGTTAGGATGATTCCTCCAATTGGGATTGTAAGTATTCCCATATGGAGCATTTGGTTCATTGGGGCTTAAATTTGCCTCACGAGTGTGTGCACATTCGGTATCAAATCCTTCAACACACGGGGTCATGGAGCAGTCTAATAGTTAATCTTTGAGGATTGGAAATTTGTGCAGGGATTAGGTTGTGCAGTGTTGTCAGTCACTGCCTGCACTTCATTGTTCTTTCCTCCTCCTCTACCTTTCTAGCTAGAGTTGATAACCTAGCCCTCGTTTCCATCTCATCATTCGTGCATACATACCACCTCTTTGATTAGGCTTTGGTGGTTTCATCCTATCCGTTTCTCTAGGGTTAGCTCATCGACCTTAGAAGTTTCAGCCACGTAATTTAAAAATCCATAGCCATCGAGATGTTTACTTAAAAGTCTCCCCACACATGGTTTCTAAAAATTTGCCTCATGTGGGGAGACATCTGCCATAAGTGGTTCCTTAACATCCATGTGTCAAAGCCATGGTGTGGACATGCTGTGATGATCTCTAAAAACCTTTCAACTGGTAGAACTTCTCACTTTCATGAGGTACACCAAAAATTATCATGCCTTCATTGTTTTGTCTTATGAGCACTAAAGCTTCTTGGGAACTGCAGCTTACGGCTGTTAATTTCTTATGGTTACAGGCCTCAATGAATTGAGCCATATCTTGGCCTTAATCTTTAGAGTCAATGCGATACCTTTGGCTTCGGCAAATCCATGTCCATCATACCTTTCCTTGAAGGTAGTGCATACCTCCTCAAAATCCCTAAGATGTGTGTATGGATTTTCATTTTCATACCATGATATGTGAAGTGAGGTACGAATATGGCCTCTTTACTACATCATCATTGGGGAGGAATGTCTGAGATGGGGCACTAACAGGAGGGTGGGTGTGATCCCTCATGGTTCTATAGGTATTTGGATTCATAGGGGTTCTGGTTGACTTTGTTGTTCCTCAGTATGGGATCCATAGTATGTCGGTTGTGCACTAACTTCACTAGCTAGGTGAGTTGTGTACTAATCCTGTCTGACCTACAGAGGTGTCTCTATCCACTTTGTTGCATGCTGGTTGTTTACCTGATGTAGAGACAACAATTAAGAACCGACAAAGTCTTCAAAAAGAAAAATTAAACTAATCTAACAAAAAGAAATAAAATGACTGAATGAAAAATTGAAGAAATTTGAATCGGTGCCGATTCTTTGTCAAGTCTTTGGCGCGGTTCACAGGCGATATGCAAGAAGAGGTAAAGGCTACCTTCACTTGTGATGTGGATCTGAGTACTCCAACCATACGTAGTCGGAGCACCATCCGACAGCGGCGCCATTTTGATTCGTGCCCACAGTGGGTGAGCAAAATCAACAATATTTATATACCTAAAGCTCATACATTTCCCAGTAGTGACTCTCTTTATGATATAGTGAATCTAGAGGTCGAACACGGGGATGGGTTTTCTTCATAAAAATGGTTTGCATTAAGGCATGAAGGTAAGGCTTTCTATTTGGACTCTTTGGAATTCATTAACTTAGGGGAATGGTTTGAAAAAGCAGAAATTCTAAAGCGAAGTTTAAAAGCCCGGAAATTAACAATGAAGAAATTTACTTTGAAGATTTAGGTCTTCTTGGCAAGCCTAGGGCAAACACATGTCCTCAGGTTTTATCCTCCTATGTGAGTCAACACAGGATGTAGTTATGACCTCTTTTTGTTTAAAACCCTAACATTCTTTTATCATTTTAAAAACAGTAAATATCTAAGAATCAGGTCATCTCACAGAGCATTGAACCACACAAAGCATGAAGAGTATTGACCTAGGCTAGTAAGACAAATCTAAAGAATCCACAGTGCATCTCTCAGCGAGCGGATCTAAGCATGAAGTATTAGCGAGACAATAACATCCCATATTTATGCAATTGAGTTTTGAAGATAAGGGCCATAAATACCATAACTTTTTGCTTTTGTGGGGACAACATGCTTAACCCCTCTTATGACTAAGCTATTCCTCTTCAAAGGAAGGAGGCAGCCAGCATCTCTTAGTTGTCATCTTGAGAGGTGTGCTTAGCGGTGGAAAAGTATGAAAGAAAGAAGAGAAGAAAGAGAGAAGAGAGAAAATAAAAGCAAAACTAAAATAAAAACAGTTTATTTACAAAAGCGGTAAGCAAAGCTTACAAATCAAAAAAAAAAACTTGTCTTTCTTCCTCTCCACCGATCCACCCTATTACAAAACATGAGGGGTATTTATAGGACTCTCAGTGTGAAAATACGAAACCACACAATAACCTAGCTAAGTTATAGGATAGGAGAGTAATTCACGAGTTGGAAAGGCGGTTGCGTAATTACAAAGGATAGTAAGGCCTGCAAATTTATTCTGAGGAGGAATTTAAACTAATTAGCGAATTTGGCAGGGTAAGCGAAATTGGCAAGGATTCTGGTGGCAAGGTTGCGAGATTTCGCTAGCTATTGAAATTTCGCTAATTTAGCAATTTTTCGGTGAGAAGCGAATTATGATTGCAGTCTTGGTGGGCTAATGAATTTCGCAATCTTGCGTCTTGAATGACATTTTGCGAGCAGTTTGCGAAATTAAATAAAGGTTCTGAATTGGTTATGAGTTCTGAGTATTTCTGGCACATTACGCATTCTCGTCATGTCTTCAAGCGCATCTCATTTCTTCCCTTTTCCTTTGTTTTCCATTGATTTTTGGAGGCTTGTTGATGGTTTGAGACACAAATTCAGCTCTTGATCGATCATTTGCGTAAGGTTGAAGTTCAAACGTGTATAAAGTCTACCAAAACAACCAAAAACACCCCTCAGGTGGCATAAGTGTTACTAAAGTACGCACTTAGACACTTCAAATTGGGATATATGACTGATTAATGATCAAAGTACTCAAAACCTATCTAATATAGGGTTGAAATTGCACTTTGAGCACTAATCGTTTAGTAGGAGGTGGCGATATGGCTGAGTTTATCGACTGTTAGAGCGTGGCTGTGCTAAGTGGATTACCTCGTTAATCGTCTGCGGCTCTTGGCACTATGGCCTTAACAGTGGCGTTCATAGAGTAGCGATATAATGAATGGCGATGTAGCTGAGTTGTCTGACTCGTTAAGCGGCGTGGCCTATCTTGAGTGGATTCTTTCGTCAAGCGTACCTTGTCTCCTAGCATTTATGGCCTTAGTGGCGTTGAAGCCAAGTGGCGTCTTCTAGCCCAGAGTGGCAATGTAGCTGAGTTGATCGGCTCGTTAGGCGTGGCACCGTCTTGAGTGGATCAGGTGTCAATGCGGCTGCTTGGCTCCACAGGCGTATGGCCTTGGTGGGCGTTCAGTAGAGTGGCGATGTAGGAGTGGCAATGTGGCTGAGTTGATCGACCTCTTGGCGGCGTGGCTGTCTTGGTTGGATCACACCTCGTCGTCTTTAGGCTGCTTGGCCATGTGGCTATGGCCTTGGTGGCGTTTCAGCTGTGTGGCGATGTAGCCGAGTGGCAATGTAGCATTAGTTTATTTGACTCGTTAGGCAGCGTGGCCTGTGCTGAGTGGATCACCTCATCAATCTCTTGTGCTTGGCCCTTTTTGATCTTTTTATGGCCTTGGTGGCGTTCGGGCGGAGTGGCGATGTGGCCCAGAATTGATGTAACTGAGTTGATGACTCGTTTGGCGTGGCACAGTCTTTGAGTGGATCACCTCGTCAATGCGAGCTGCTTGCACCATGGCGCTATAGCCTTGGTGGCGTTCCCATTAGTGGCGTTGTGGCCAGAAGTGGCAATGCGGCTGAGTTGATCGACTCGTTAGGGAGCGTGGCACATCTTTGGAGTGGATCCTGCGTCATCGCGGCCTTGGCTCTGGCGCTCTCTTGAGTGGCGTTCAAAGCAGTGGCAATGTAAGTAAGTGGCAATGTTGCTGAGTTGATCCTAACTGGATTTGGAGCGTGGTTTTGTCTTGAGTGGATCACTGCCTCGTGATCTGGCAGGCTCCTGGCGCTATATGGCCTTGGTAGGCGTTCATTGCCCGGTGGCAATGTGGCCGAGTGGCAGCGTGGCTGAGTTGATCGACTCGTTAAGCGTGGCTGTCTTCGAGTGGATCACCTTGTCAATCTGTTTAGCGGCTCTTGGCTATGTGTGTTGGGCGTTCATGCTAGTGGCGAAGTATGGCCCAGAATTGGCGATGTGGCTGAGTTGATCGACTCGATTGGCGTGGCGGTCTTTGAGTGGATCACCTCGTCAATGTTTGCTTGGCTCTTGGCGACCCATGTTGTGGTGGCGTTGCGGCCAAGTGGCGATGTAGAATGCGATGGAGCTGAGTTGATCGTAGTTGGGCGTGGCACATGATGAGTGGATCACCTCGTCGTATGAAATTCCTTGGCCCCTGGCCGCTATGGCCTTGGTGGCGTTAGTCGGTGGCGATGTAAGCGAGATAGCGATGGCACGATTTGATCTGACTGTTAGGCGGCGTGGCTGTCTTTGAGTGGATCACCTCGTCAATCTCTTGATGCGGCTCTGGCGTTATAGCCTTGAGTGGCGTTCAGTAGTGTAGTGATGTGAATAGCAAGATAGCACGAGTTGGTCGATTTCGTATGCGGCGTCGCTGTCTTTGAGTGGATCACCTCGTCGATGCTGGTGCGCCAGCCTGGCTATGGCCTTGGTGGAGTTCGGCCCGAGTGGCGATATAAGCCCAGAATGGCAATGGAGCTGAGTTGATCGACTCGTTAGGCGGCGTGGCACAGTCTTGGAGTGGATTACACCGTCAATCGCGGTTGCTTTACCCACGGCTATGGCCTTGGTGGCGTTCGGTAGGTGGCGATGTATCAGAGTGGCAATGTAGCTGAGTTGGTCGACTCGTTAGGGAGGCGTGGCTGTCTTTGAATGGATCACGTGCGTCGTCTGATGCAGCAGCTCTGGCGCTATGGCCTTGGTGGCGTTCCATGCTAGTTGCAATGTAGCCTGAATTGATCTGACTCGTTAAGCGGCCTTAGCTGTCTTCGGGGATCACCTGCCCCAGTCTGGTTGCTTGGCCCTTGGCGCTATGGCCTTGGTAGGCGTCGCGGGAGTAGCGATGTAGCCCAGGAGTAAGCGATGGCACAGTTGATCGACGCGTTAGAGCGTGGCACATCTTGAGTGAATCACCTCGTCGTCTGTTTCTTGGCCTGTATGTCCTTGGTGGCGTTCCAGCCGCGTGGCAATGTAGCCTGAGTTGATCTGACTCGTTAGGGAGCGTGGCCTGTGCTGAGTGGATCACCTCGTCAATGCGAGTTGCTTGGCTCCTTGCGCTATGGCCTTGGTTGCGTTCCATGCGAGTGGCAATGTAGTCGAGTGGCAATGTAGCCGGAGTTGATCGAACTGAGGTGCAGGGACGTGGCTGTCAGTGGATCACCTCGTCGTCTCTTGTTGCTTGGCTCCTGGCGCTTTGGCCTTGGTGGCGTTCCATGCTAGTGGCAATATGTCAGTGGCAATGTGGCTGAGGTTGATCGACTCGTTGAAGCGGCGTGGCTGTCTTTGAGTGGATCACCTCGTCGTCGCATTTGCTTGGCTCGTAGTGAGCCTTGGTGGCGTTCGGCGAATTGGCGTGGCCAGATAAGCGATGTAGCTGGTTGATCTGACTCGATGGCGGCATGGCACGTAGCGAGTGGATTACCCGCCGTCTATGTAATTTTAGCGAGCTCTGGCGCTTTGGCGTGATGGCGTTCCAATCAAGTGGCGATGTAGTGAATGGCAATGTGGCGAGTTGATCATTTCGTTGGCGGCGTGGCACGTCTTTGGTTAGGATCACCTCGTCGATGTAAATTTGCTTGGCTCCTGGCGTGGCTATGGCCTTGGTGGCGTTCGGCCGAGTCGGGTAGCCGAATGGCAATGGAGCATGAGTTGATCTGACTAGTTGAGCGACGGCACGGTAACTAAGTGGATCCACGTCGATGTGAGCTACTTGGCCCTGGCGTTTATGGCCTTGGTGGCGTTCCATTCGAGTGGTGATATGGCCAAGATAGCGATGTGCTGAGTTGATATGACTCGTTAGGCGTGGCACGTCTTGGAGTGGATCACCTGCGTCAATGCGAGGCTGCTTGGCTCACGGCGCTATGGCCTTGGTGGGATTCGTCGTGTGGCGATGCGGAATGGCAATATAGCTGGCGAGTTGATCGACTCGTTAAGCGGCGTGCATTTGTCTTTGGTGATTATCGTCCCGATGTGGTAACTTGGCTCCGTATAAACTGGTGGCGTTCGGCCCGATGGCGATATGGCTAGAATGGCAATGGAGCTGACTTGATCGACTAGCTAGGCGGTAACATCTTTGAGTGGATCCTGCCTGCCTGCGTCGATGTGAGCTACTTGGCTGGCGCTATGGCGTAGTGGCGTTCCATTCGAATGCGCGATGTGGCACGAGTTGATCGACTCGTGGGCGTGTCTGTCTGAGTGGATCACTCGTAAATCGCGAGCTTCTTGGCTCTGGCGCTGGCCTTTGTGGCGTTCGGTTTGTGTGGCGATGCGAATGGCGATATGGCGAGTTGTCACGACTTTCGTTAGGCGGCGTGGCTGTCTTTGAGTGGATCACCTCGTCGATGGTTGCTTAGTTCTGCCTTCTGACCTTGGTGGCGTTCCGGCTAAGTGGCGATATAGCGAATGGCAATGGAGCGCTGTTGATGTATTTCGTTAAGCGTGGCTGTCTTGAGTGGATCACCTCGTCGTCTGCGGCTGCCCAGCTGGCTATGGCCTTGAGTGGTGGCGTTCGGTAAATTAGGCGATATAGCCAGAGTGGCAATGTGGCGAGTTGATCGACTCGTTAGCGGCGTGGCACATCTTTAGTGGATCACCTCGTCAATCACGAGGCGCCAGCCCACTAGCGTATAGCCTTGGTGGCTTTCGGTAAGTGGCGAGATGGCCAAGTGTAATGCTTCAGTTCATTTGATGACTGGAGTGGGAGCGTGGCCTATCTTGGAGTGGATCACCTGTCGTCTGGCTGGTTGAGCTCTTGGCCCCATGGCCTTAGTAGCGTTCATGCGGGTGGCAATGGCCAGGAAGTGGCAATGTAATTTGAGTTGATCCCGGCTCGTTAGGGAGCGGGGCTGTCTTGAGTGGATCACCTCGTCAATCTGAGCCTGGCTCTTTGTGGCTACCTGGCCTTGAGCGGGGTTCCATCTTGGTGAAAGCGATGGCCAGAGTGGCGATGTAGCTAAGTTGATCTTACTTTCGTTAGGGGCGTGGCTTTGTCTTTGAGTGGATCGCCGTCGATCTGTTTGCTTGGCTCTTGGCGCTAAAGCCTTGGTATGGCGTTCGGTGAACATGGCGATAAATGGAATCTGGCGTGTAGCTGAGTTCATCGACTTGATGGCGACATGGCGCTGTGCTTTGTGGATCGCCTCGTGATGTAGAGGCAGCAGGTACGCCTCGCTATGGCCTTGGTGGGCGTTAGACCAAGTAGCGATGGCGGAATAGCAGTAACTGAGTTGTCGACTCGTTAGGTAGCGTAGCTGTCTTTGAGTGGATCGCCCTCGTCGATGTGAGCCTTGGCTCGCATGCGGCTATGGCCTTGGTGGCGTTCAGTGAGTGGCGATGTAGCGGGATGGCGATGTAGCTGAGTTGATCGGCTCAGTTAGGCGGCGTGGCTGTCGCTGAGTGGATCTCCTCAGTTCGTCAATGTGAGTTGCTTGGCTCCTATTTATGGCCTTGGTGGCGTTCCATTAAAGTGGCGATGTCTGAATGGCAAAATGGCTGAGTTGATCGACTCGTTAGGCGACAGCTGTGCTAAGTGGATCACCTCGTCAATACATTTGCCTTGGCTCCGGGCGCTATATTTGTGGTGGGGTTCGGTAGTGTGGCGATGTAAGTGAATGGCAATGCTTTGAGGACCATCTGACTTGATGGCGGCATGGCACGTAGCTATGGATGCCTCGTGATGTATTTGCTTCAGCTCTTGTGTTATGGCCTTAGTGGCGTTAGACCAAGTAGCGATGTAATTTGAATGGCAATGTAACTGAGTTGATCGACTCGTTGGTAAAGTGGCTGTCTTTAGTGGATCGCTCCTCGATGGCTGCATACTGGCTATGGCCTTGAGTGATTTCAAAGCTAGAGTGGCGATATAGCCAGAATGGCAATGGAGCTTTGAGTTGATCTCCTTTCGTTAGAAGCGATAGCTGTCTTTGATGGATCACCTCGTCGATATTAATTTGCTTGGCTAGCCTTTATGGCCTTGGTGGCGTTCGGTAGGAGTGGCGATGTAGCGAATGGCGTGATGTAGCTGAGTTGGTCATTTCGTTTAGGCGGCGTGGCCTATGCAAAGTGGATCCTTACCTCGTCAATGCGAGTGCTTAGCTCTGGGCGCTATGGCCTGGGTGGCGTTCCGAGGCGAAGGTGGTGGAAGTAAGCGAGATATGTAGCTGAGTTGATATGGTAGGTGGGTAGCGTGGCTTGTCTTGGGGTGGGATCACCTCGTCGATGAAATTTGAATTAGCTCTGGCTATAGCCTTGTTGGCGTTCGGTAGGAGTGAATGTGAATGGCAATGTAGCACGAGTTGATCGACTCGTTAAACGTGGCTGTCTTTGAGTGGATCTCACTCCCTCGATATGGCCTTGGCTCTGGCGCGATAGCGTAGTGGCGTTCAGGAGTTGCGTGGCGGGGAGCGATGCTGGCCTAAGTTGATCGGCTCGTTAGGCAGCGTGGCATGTGCTAAGTGGATCACCTCGTCGTCACGGTGCCTTGGCTCCGGCTATGGCCTTGTTAGGCGTTGCGGCCAGAGTGGGCGATGGCCCGGTGATGTAACTGAGGTGACGACTGTTAGGCGACCTGGCACCGTCTTTGAGTGGATCACCTCGTCGATCTGTTGCCCAGGCTCCTGGTATGGCCTTAGTGGGTTTCAGTAGTTAACTGTGGCGATGTCAGAATGGCAATATAGCGAGTTGTCGACTCGTTAGGCATCGTGTGCGTGTTGAGTGGATCACCCTCCCTCGATGTATTCCTTGGCTCTTGTATTTATGGCCTTGGTGGCATTCCGGCCAAATGGCGATATAAGTGGCAGGAATGTGATGGAGCTGAGTTGATCGACTCGTTAGCGGCGTAACTGTCTTTGATGGATCACCTCGTCGATAATTGCCCCATTCTGGTGCTCGTCCTTGGCGTTAGCCAGAGTGGCGTCTTAGCAAAATGGCAATGTAGCTGAGTTGATCGTCGTTAGGCGGCGTGGCACAGTGCTAGGAAGTGGATCACCTCGTCAATGCAAAGGTTGCTTGGCTCGGCAGCATGGCTCTGGGTGGCGTTCGGTAGTGGTGATAATGAATGGCGATGTAGCTGAGTTGATGCTATTTCGGTAGGTGCGCGTGGCTTGTCTTTGGTGGATCCTCAATGTGAGGTGCTTGGCTCCTGGCCCCTGGTCTTGTTTGCGTTCAGTAGGAGTGGCGATGTAAGCGAATAGCGATGTAGCTGAGTTGATCGGCTCGTTAGCGGCGTAGCTGTATCTTGATCTGAATCTCGTCAATGGTACTTGGCTCTGGCGGCCCATGGCACATGTGGCGTTCGAATGCAGAAGAGTGGCGATGTAAGCGGAAGGTGGCAATGTAACTGAGTTGATTTGGCTCGTTAGGCGGCGTTGTTTGTCTTTAAGTGGATCACCTCGCGTAATCATTTGCTTGGCTCTTGGTATTTATGACCCAGCCGTGGGCGTTCCGGCCGGAGTGGCGATGTAACGGCGAGATAAGCGATGTAGCTGAGTTGATCTAATTCGTTGAGCACGTGGCTTTGTCTTTGAATGGATCACCTCCTCGTGCGGGCCGCGGCCCATTGTAGCTCTTGGTGGCGTTCAATCGAGTGGCGTGTGTAGAGTGGCAATGTAGCCTAAGTTGATCTGACTCGTTTGGCAGCGTGGCCTGTGCTAAGTGGATCACCTCGTCAATGCGAGGCACGCTTGGCTCTGTTTATGGCCTTGGTGGCGTTGCGGCCAGAGTGGCGATATGGCCAGTGGCAATGTAACTGAGGTGACCCTAACTCGTTGGGCATGTGCGTGGCTTTGTCTTGAGTGGATCACCTCGTCGTCTCACGGAGTTGCTTGGCCCCTGGCTATGGCCTTGGTGGGCGTTCCAGCCAGTGGCGATGTGGCCAGGAGTGCGTCGGCTGGTTGACGGAGGACTCGTTAGGGTGCGTGGCACATCAGTGATGGATCACCTCGGCTGATCTCGGTAGCCGGCTCCTGGCGTTATAACGGCCTTGAGTGGCGTTATCGAGTGTGATAAGCGAGTCGTGATGGCGAGTTGATCGACTCGTTAGGCGGCGGGGCGTGCGAGTGGATCACCCTCGTCGATGCGGCACAGCAGCTCGGCGTATGTGTAGTGGCGTTCAGTAGTGTGGCGATGTGAAATGGCAATATGCTTTGAGTTAGTCCTCGACTCATTAGTGGCGTGGCTGTCCCAGTGGATCACCTGTTAAGTGCTGTTTGCTTGGCTCCTGGCGGCTGTGTCGCCTTGGTGGCGTTCGACGAAAGTGGCAGCCTGCTTGAATGGCAATGGAGCTTGAGTTGATCGGCTCGTTGGGCGGCATAGCGGTCGCAGTGGATCCTCGTCAATGCATTTTGCCTTTGAGCGCTATGGCCTTGGTACGGCTATCGCGAAGGCCGTCTCGCGAATGGCAATGTATTTTCCGATTGGTCGGCTCGTTAGGCGTGGCTTTGTCTTTGAGTGGATTACCGTCTTTGGCGAGTTGCTTGAAGCTCCTGGCGCTATGGCCTTGGTAGGCGTTCGTGAGTGCGATGTGGCCCAGAATGGCGATGGGCTGAGTTGATCGACTAGTTAGGCGCGTGGCTGTGCGGATTAGGATCACCTCGTCAATGTAATTTGCTTGGCTCCACGCGTCGTGTGGCCTTCTTGGCGTTGCGTAGTGGCGATGTAATGATGGCAATGTAACTTTGGTGACGACTGGATTGGCGGCGTGGCTGTCTTGGAAGTGGATCCGCCTCTCGTGTCACGAGCTTCTTGGCCCTGGCGTACATGGCGGTGGGCGTTCCAGCGGAGTGGCGTGTGGCGAATGAAATGTGGCTGAGTTGATCGACTTCGTTAATTAAGCGTCGCGTCTTGGGTGGATCCACCTCGTCCCGGTGAGACGACCAAACTCTGGCGCTGACCTTAGTGTTCCGGCCCGAGTGGTGCCAAGGTAGAATGGCGTGTGGTGGTTGAGTGACTCTTTTGGCGTGGCGCGTCTGGTGATTATAGTCGGCCAACGGTGGCGGCTCGCGCGCTGCGACGGCTGGGCGTTTCAGCGAGTGGCCGATGTAGGCGAATAAACGTGAACTGCTGATGTTGTTGGGTGCGTGGCTGTCCCGAGTGGATCACCTCGTCGATCTGTGTGCGGCCCCGACTATTTATGGCGTAGTGGCGTTCGTTCCGGTAGAGTGGCGATGTGGCCGAGTGGCAATGTAGCGTGGTTGTCGAGTTGGTAGCGTGGCACGTGGTGAGTGGATCACCTCGTGATCTGGTAGCGGCCGCGATGCTTCATAGGCCTTGGTGGCGTTCGGTAGTGGCGATGGCGAAGTAACGTAACTTTGAGTTGATATCGACTGTTTGGCGTGGCATCTTGAGTGGATCACCTCGTCAATGCGTTCACTTTACACCGTGGCGCTATAAGCCTTGAGTGGCGTTCAGTAGAGTAAGCGATATCGTGCAAGATAGCAATGGAGCTAAGTTGATGGAAGCTCGTTAGGCGGCATGGCGTGTTGGGTGGATTACCTCGTCAATCTGGCTACCAGCAGCTCAGGAGCACTATGGCGCCAGTGGTGTTAAGGCCATGTGGCGATAAACGAAATAGCGAATGCTGGCACAGTTGATCCTCTTTCGTTAGGGGCGTGGTTTTGTCTTTGGTGGATCACCTCGTCAATGCGAGCTGCTTGTCTCCTGGCGCTATGGCCTTGGTGGCATTCCTTGCGGTGGCAATGTGGAGTGGCAACGTAGCTGGGTGTTGATCGACTCGTTAAGCGACGGCTGTGTTGAGTGGATCGCCTCGTCGATCACGGTGCAGCGGCTCTTGGCGCTTATGGCCTTGTTGGTGTTCCATCGCGAAGTAGCGAATGCTGTAGGAGTGGCAATGTAACTGAGTTAATCCGACTCGTTAAGCGTGGCGCATCTTTGATGGATCACCTCGTCAATGTAGGCTCTTGGCCTGCGGCGCTATAGCGTAGGTGGCGTTCGTTCGGTAAGCGATGTAGCGAATGGCGATGCTTTGATTGATCGACTCGTTAGCGGCGTAACATGCTAGAGTGATCCCACCTCGTGTTCGGTACAGCGGCTCTGGCGTTATGGCCTTGAGCGTGTTCGGTAGGCTAATACGATGCGGCCCAGCAAGGCTAACGAGTTGATCGCGACTCGTATAAAGCGTGGCGCTGTCTTGAAGTGGATCACCTGTTGATATGTGTTTGCCCAGCTCTGGCGCTATGGCGGTGGAGTTCCATCAGTGGCGATATAATGAATGGCGATGGAGCTGAAGTTGATCGACTTCGTTAAACGTGGCTGTCTTCAGATCCACCTCGTCGTCACGACTGCTTGCCCACAGCCTTTATGGCCTTGGTGGCGTTCCGGGCGAGTAGGCGATGGCCAGAGTGGCAATGCTGAGTTGATCGACTCGTTAGGGACGTGGCTGTCTTGAAAAGATACCTCGTCAATGCGGTAGCGGCTCTGGCGCTGGCCTTGGTAGTGTTCCATGCGAGTTGCATTGTAACTTTGAATTGATCGACTCGTTAAGCGGCATGGCTGTCTTTGATGGATCACCTCGTCGTCATTTGCTTAGCCTCGGCCGCTATGGCCGCTAGTGGCGTTCGAGTAAGCGATGTAGCTGACGTCTGCTTTGAGTTGATGACTTCGTTAAGCGTGGCACATCTTTGATGGATCACCTCGTCGATATAGCGCCTTGGCCCTGATGCCCTTGTGGCGTTCGGTAAGTGGCGATGTAAGCGGAAGTGGCAATGTTGCACAGTTGATCGACTCGTTAGGGGGCGTGGCACAATCGCGAGTGGGTCACCTGTGATGCGATTGCGGCTCTGGCCCATGGCCTTGGTGGCGTTCATGCGAGTGGCGATGTAATTAAATTGGCGATGTGGCTGAGTTGATCGATAGATTAGGGAGCGGCTGTCTTTGAAGGTCGGTCCACCTCGTCCCGATCTGTTTGCTTAGCGTCTGACTCTTTGGCCTTGGTGAGTTCCATAGTAGTGTGATGGTCGAGTGGCAATGGCTGAGTTGGTTGACTCGTTAGCGGCGTGGCGTGTCTTGGCCCGGATCACCTCGTCGTCTGCGGTTGCTTGGCTCTGGCCCGGTAAACCTTGAAGTGGCGTTCCACGAGTGGCGAAGTAATGAATGGCATTGTAGCTGAGACTGATCGACTCGATGGCGGCATGGCTGTAACTGGTGATGGATGCCTCGTCTGTAATGAGTGCTTATGGCTCCACAGCTCTTTACAGCATGATTCAATAGAAGTAAGCGTGTATTGAATGGCAATGCTTTGAGTTGATCATTTCGTTAGCGTGGCGCATCTTTGAAAGTGGATCACCTCGTCATGAGTGCTTTGCTCACAGCGCTATGGCCTTAGTGGCATTCGGCCAGTGGCGATGTAGCCAGTGCATTGGAGCTGAGTTGATCCCATTGGTTAGGCGACGGCACGTCTTTAAGTGGATCACCTCGTCGATGAGCTACTTATTTGTTATGGCTTGTGATGGGTTCCATTCGAGTGGCGATGGCAGGAATGACAATGTGAAGCAGGTTGATCGGCTGGATTCGACATGTCATTGGCTGTCTTTGAGTGGATCACTAGTCGTCATTTGCAGGCTCCTGACATCTTGGTGGGTTCAGGTCGATGTAGCGATGCTGAGACTCATGTCTCTTCAGGATGATCGACTCGATAGCGACCTTAGCTGTGTAGTGGATCCACACACTCGTCTATGTGAAATTCATGATCCAAGCGCTTGTGCTTGGAGTGGTTCTCAGCGAATGATGTAGTGAATGGCAATGTGCTGATTGCTCTCGACACCGTTGGCGGCGGCGCAGTCTTTGAGTGGATCACTGTCATGTGGTAGCGGCTCCTGGCGCTATGGCCTTTGTGGCGTTCCGGCCGAGTGGCGTGGCGAATGGGCGAGTTGGTCGGGAGAGCTAGTTGGCGGCAGCGCATCTTTAAGTGGATCACCTCGTCCAGTAGCGACTCGCGGCTGATGCTAAGCGTAGCAGTGGCGTTCCATTAGTGGCGATGCGGCGGCGGGGCGGCGCCATGGCGAGTTAATCGGCTCGTTGGCGGGCGTGAAGCGTCTTTGGTGGATCACCTCGTCAATCGGTTGCTTGGCTCTGGCGTATAAGCGCGGTGGCGTTCCATGCGACGCGTACCGTCAGTGGTAATGGCACCGAGTTAGTCATGGCTCGTTAAGCGGCGTGGCTGTCTTTGAGTGGATCACCTCGTCAATCTGACTGGCTCCTGGCTATGGCCTTGGTGGGGTTCGATCGTGTGGCGATGTGGAGATACATGATATCTTTGAGTTGATCTGACTGATAAGCGGCATGGCACAGTGTAGTGGATCCACCTGCGATACCATGTTTACACTTGGCTCCTGGCGCTTTGGCGCCGATGGCGTTCAGCAGAGTGGCGATGGTGGGCTAGGCTCTGGCACGAAAGTTGGTCGACTCGTTCGTGGCGTGGCTGTCTTCCAGTGGATCCCACCTCGTCCATGGCTGCTTGGGCTCCACCCAGCGTATGGCCTTGGTGGCGTTCCGATGAAGTGGCGATGTAGTAGAATGGCAATGGAGCTGAGTTGATCGACTAGTTGGCGGCTTGGCATGCTAGAGTGGATCCACCTCGTCGATGCTGGAAACTGCTTTGGCCCCCATTTATGGCCTTGGTGGTGTTCCATTAGTGGAGTGCAGATGCGGTGGCAAAGTTGATCGCTCGTTCGCGTGGCACATCTTTGGTGGATCACTGATCAATCTTTTGATTCTTGGCTCCACGCTATGACCTTGAGTGGCGTTCATGGTGGCAATGTAGTCAGTGCGCGATGCTTTGGAGTTGATCGGCTGCGTTAAGGAGGCGTGGCACAGTGCTAAGTGGATCACCTGGGTGTCTGGTACGCCACGGCTCTTTGACTCAGGCGTGGTGGGCGTTCCATGGTGGTAGCCAGTATGGTGGAGTGGCAGCCTGCGGCTGGGTTGATCGGCTCGTTGGGCGCGTGGGCGTGTCTTGTGGATCACCTCGTCGTCTGATTGCGCTTGGCTCTGGCGCTCTCGAACGCTGTGGTGGCGTTCAGTAGTGTGATGGCCGAGATAACAATGCTTTGAGTTGATCTGACAGAACGGGTGACATAGCTGTGGCAGTGGATCGTTTCGTCTATGTGAAGTGCTTGGCTCTGGCCTTTGTTGTGATGGCGTTCCAACAGTGGCGATGGTTGAATGTGATGCTTTGAGTTGATCGACCTCGTTAGGCGAGTGGCTGTCTTTGAGTGGATCACCCTCGTCCATGTAGTACGGCAGCTCCTGGCGCGCATGGCCCATGGTGGCGTTCCGGCCAGTGAAGGTCATGTGGCGAATGGCGATGGAGCTGGGGGTCGGGTCCCAGTAGTTAGGCGACGGCACGTCTTAAGTGGATCTGCCTCGTGATGCAGGCTGCCGGCCCTGGCGCTGGCCTTGGTGGTGTTCCATTCGGGTGGCGATGTGGCGAATGGCAATGTAGCCCGAAGGTTGATCGGCGGTTAGCGGCGTGGCTTTGTCTTGAGGTGGCGGATCACCTCGTCGTGAGTTGCTCCACAGCGCTGGCGCCAGTGGCGTTCCATAAAGTGGCAATGTATGGTAGTGGCAATGTAGCTGTGAGTTGATCGGCTCGTTAGGGGCGTATGGCACAATGCTAAGTGGATCACCTCGATCAATCTTTGTTTAGGCTCCGGCTCTTTGGCGCGGTGGCGTTCCCATGGTGATGCGTGATGTAGTCGGCGGTGGCGAATGTGGCTGGTTGATCATTTCGTTAGGCGGCGTGGCGTGTCTTTGAAGGCCCGGATCACCTCGTCAATGCGGCTGTGGCTCCTGGCGCTCGCCTTGAGTGGCGTTCCGGCGAATTAGTAGTAGCCGAATGGCAATGTTGAGTTGACCACGACTCGATGGCGGCCTTAGCTGTGCCAGATGGATCAGCTCGTCCTTGCTCTGGTAGCAGCTCTGGCGCTTTGGCCTTGATGGCGTTCAGCCAAGTGGCGATGTAGGCGGATAATGTAACTGGAGTTGATCGACTCGTTCGTGACGTGGCTGTCTTTGAGTGGATCACCTGCGTCCATGTGGCTGCGCTTTATCGGCGCTATGGCCTTGGTGGCGTTCCGGCCGAGTGGCGATCTTGAGACCGTGATGGAGCTGAGTTGGTCGACTGGATTAAGCGACTTGGCACATGCTGGTGGATCCACCTGTTGATGCTGAGCTGCCAGCCCGCAGTGCT
Organism: Tetrastigma voinierianum; assembly: GCA_016808115.1. Taxonomy (NCBI): domain Eukaryota; kingdom Viridiplantae; phylum Streptophyta; class Magnoliopsida; order Vitales; family Vitaceae; genus Tetrastigma; species Tetrastigma voinierianum. Next base: position 57,353 of record JAEQBH010009799.1, read on the forward strand.
ATGACGCTGGTGGCGTTCATTGGTGGCGATGGCGGGCGCCAATGTAAGCTTGAGTTGATGCGCTGGGTGGCGATGGCTGTCTTGGTGGATCACCTCGTCCAATCTGTGCTTGGCTCCGTTATAGCCTTGGCGTTCAGTAGTGTGGCGTCTTAAGCGCGGAATGGCAAGATGCTTTGAGTTGATCGACTCGTAACGCGTGGCGCGTCTTGAGTGGATCACCTCGTGTGTGGCGCTTGGCTCTTAGCCTTTATGGCCTTAGTGGGTTCATCAGTGGCGATATAGCCGAATCATGTGATGGAGCTGGTTAGTCGACTCGTTAGGCGGCGTGGCTTGTCGCAGTGGATCACCTGCGTGTCTGGCTCTTTGCCCCCAGCTATGGCCTTGAGTGGCGTTCGGGCGAGTAGCGTGCGTAGGAGTGTGATGTAGTGCGAGTTGATCGGCTCGTTAGGAGCGTGGCACATCTTGAATGGAATGCCTCGTCAAATCAGTGCAGCTCCTGAGCTATAAGCCTTGAGTGGTGTTCCATACGAAGTTACGTGTAGCACAGATTATTGGGTGTTGAGTGGCGGCTTTTCTAGCTGTCTTTGAGTGGATCACCTCGTCAATCGGCTGCTTGGCCCCCAGTGGCTATGGCCTTGGTGGGCGTTCGGTAGGAGTCGCGATGTAGTGGAGTGGCAATGTGGCAGTTGATGGGGCTCGTTGAGCGGCGTGGCTGTCTTGAGAGAGTGGATCCACCTGTTGATATGGTGCTTGGCCCCTAAGCGCTATGTCTGTGGTGGCGTTCAATGGGTGGCGATGTAAGCCAGGAGTGGCGTCATAACTGAGTTGATCGACTCGTTGGTCGTAGCTGTCTTGTGAAAGTGGATCACCTCGTCAATCCCGAGTTGTAATCCCTGGCGCTGTGGCCTTGGTGGCGTTCCATCCGAGTGCGATCTGGTGTTAAGCGAATGTAGCTGAGTTGATCGGCTCGTTGGGGAGCGTGGCGCTGTCTGGTGGATCCTGCACCTCGTCGATCCCCGACCTTGGCTCCACGGCTCTTTGGCCTTGGTGGCGTTCCATGGTAGTGGCGTGTGGCAGAATGACGTATGGCAGGTTGATCGTCGTTGGCGTGGCTGTCTGGTGGATCACCTGGCGTCAATCGCCGTGTTGCAGCTCGTGGCTGCATGGCCTTGGTGGGGGTTCAGTCGTGTAGCGTCTCATGAGAATGGCAATATAACTGAGTTGATCATTCGATGGCGGCGCAACATTAGCAGTGGATCACCCTCGTCTGTGAGTTGCTTGGCTCCACAGCGGCTGGCCTTGATGGCGTTCAACGAGTGGCGATGTATTTGAATGGCAATGTGGCACAGGTTGATCGACTTCGTTAGGCGT